>DF367335.1:25898-35912 GCA_000787875.1 Solanum virginianum | reverse complement strand
GATCAACGGATATAATCTATTTAGTTTGGTATTCAAACATATTGGACCAATGTTCTGCAAGCACCAGGACTTCAGGGTGATCTTTTCAATCGACAGTAGGGGCTAAGTTCTCCATCAAAAAACTATATGTAGGCATGTTGTTACGCCTCCCAAAAGTTCCATGGAAGAGCATCACTCTTCAGGCCAGCACTCATCTGAGACATAACTTTATCTTATGGTTGGCCTTGCTGAAAAGACTAGCTACTGTTGATAGGCTGGTTATGGGATTCAAGTAGATTTATGTGTGTTCTGTTCACATGATCAGATTTCAAAGAGGTACATATATATAAGGTTGATAGCTTCAATAGAAGTCAGAAGTGGTATACACAGCTTCAACAGTTAGCTCTCATGCCATGAAATCAGCAGAAGTGGTATACACAGCTTCAACAGTTAGCTCCCATGCGATGAAAATGCCTTATTGCTTTCAGTAGCAACGTTGCTGTTTTCCTGACTGTTTTTCTTGTTTAGTTTGTGGTTTCTTTTTCAATGATGAGACTCTTATTGCATTTCGTAGCTCTGTTTAGAGTTTGAACTCCTTAGGCATGTTAGAGTGAGTCTTACTCCAGCTAGTTTTTATACTTGAAAGGCACTTGGTCAGCAGTGTCTGGCTTGTAACTAGTACTTTTAGAAATAAGGTTCTTTTACTTACTAATAAAAAAAGGCTTAAGTTTTTCAAAATTATTTTTTGGTACCAACTGAAGCTATGAATCTTGAATGACATTACGTTCATTCCATCAGCTTCAGAATGTGGAATTGGTCTTGGAGAGTCATAGTTCCCTGATTTGGAGTTGTTGGTTCTAAGTTGGATGTTTAAGTGATTCTGAATTAAGGTTTGACTTTAGTCAATATTTAGAGTTTGGATGCTTGGGTGGATTTCGGATGATTTTGTTGGATTC
Source organism: Solanum virginianum (assembly GCA_000787875.1). Taxonomy (NCBI): domain Eukaryota; kingdom Viridiplantae; phylum Streptophyta; class Magnoliopsida; order Solanales; family Solanaceae; genus Solanum; species Solanum virginianum. Next base: position 34,977 of record DF367335.1, on the reverse strand, counting down.
AAGGTGTGATTTTATTAGGCCTAGTAAGAGCGTCAGTGTATTTTTTGGGAGTTCTAAAGACATTTTCATCTCTTTGACTCTTAATTTAGTTGTGATTAACTGAATTTGAGATTAAGGAGACCTTAAATTTGAATTTCGATAGTTTCATTGAGTCTGGAACGTTTATATATGGTTTGTGTGTACGAATTTCCATATGAATCTTGAGCATCTGGCCACTTAGAGTTTTGTGCTTTGTGTGTAATTGGTGATATCTGTTGGGAAAAATCAGATAATTTTTCCACAAAATAACAAAAGACCTAACAAAATATTGAATACAAAAGAAAATAAAAAAGACCAAAGATTTGATAACGGAGTTCAGCTAATTTAGCTTAATCTCCGAACACCACCCAAATGGACTATTTATATTAATAGGAGAGAAGAGAATACAAATTTTGGTTTGATTACAAATGGAGGAGGAGTGGTTAATTTATAATTCCCAAACCTCCTCCCCAAAACATAAAGTTTAGATGTGGGAGAAATTTAAGCCAAAAAAAATCAACAGTAGCAAGTAACAGTCCTTGTTTAATTAGGGCACTTTATTCTTTAGTACCTTTCCTTGTCTATTTATCTTACCTTAGTTTAGTTCGTTTAGGAGTCTTTTCTCTGTAACTCTATTTAAACACTTTCTTACATCATTAATATGACAATCGTTTTTCCAACACATACTCTATCTTAATAGTTTGTTGCTATTACTCGTGAGCAGTGGAATTCATCCCAAATACTTATGGATCCATTTATTTACTTCACATGAACCGTGAGTTCTTTATCATTTCACGTGTTGAAGAATTAATTCGTTTGCCGGTTCTGTCTTATGTAGTACACATTAGATCTTATGGATTGAGATTAGTTATAACAATACAACTTTAAATTTTCCAAGGGTATTTAGTATCAATTTAATAAATGGTTGTAGAGTAGTACATAGTTAATTCGCTTTGTTAACATACATCTACAACATTAGAAATACTGGAAAACACAACTATTAGTAAACTTGTTATCATATGGGTGTGCATTTAATATGTAACCATTGTGTACATGTAAGCCCTGTGGATTTTTCCATCTCTGACTGTTATGTGAATGCTCAGTCTTATTTTTTGGACAACAATGTTCTATTTTCGTGCAATGTTCAGTGTTGTTCCTTAATGACTTTCAATTTAATGTCATATGAATGGCCTATAGTGTGCTGTCATAATGTGGTCAGCGTCCGTAAATGGTTAACATGAACATTATATGGATGAATACATTGCACCCTCTTTCGTAGTTGGTGGTGGCACAATAAGGTTACAACAAACGCTGGGAAGTGAACTGACATATAAATTACACCTTCTGTAAATACATGGAGATCTACTAATGCGCGACAATTTATGCCAATACAAACAAGCACTGTGGGACTCATTAATCTGAAGTTCCCCGATACAAAAATTTACAGTACTTGATTAATCTAATAAAATTAACGTCTATAGCCTATAGAGGGCTCTACTTTGGCCTTTTTTTTTGGTGTCTCCATCACCGTCTTCGTCATCGTCTAGGAAGAGCTTCCTTCTCTTCTTCAGCTTTCTTGTAGAAACTTTCCTTATAAAAGTTGAAACCACTCCCCCATCGTCGGTATATTCGGTTGAGTTGTCTGTATTTGACACAACATTCTGGAGTTATAGTTCAGGATCACCATCTTCGTTGTCGTCTATGAAGAGCTATCCATCTTCGTTGTCGTCTATGAAGAGCTATCCTTGTCTTCATCAACTTTCTTGTAGAAACTCTCCTCATGGAAGTTGAAGCCCCTCCCCCACCGTCGGCCTATTTTGTTGAGTTGTCTGTGGTCGACATAACAACATCCTAGAGTTTTAGTTCAGGTGATTCATCCACTTTCTCTTTTCCTATAGAGTAAAATGACAATAGAATATTAAGGACAACGTATTAATTGTAAGATCAATAATGTATCCATTAAGGTAATATGTTGTACTATGTGGAAAAATTTGTAGCACTTCACCTTTTTCTCTTTGTTTCTGGGGTGTTGCAATTCCAATTTTTCATTCGGTTTGTAACATTTTCTCACTTTATAGTTTTCCAACCCCTCCTTCAAATTGAATTTGCTCAATTTAAGCTTGAAGACAAAGTCCTTCCCACAAAGACTTTGTATTTCAGGTGGTATGTTTGTGCCACTTTTGGACAATTTATTAACTAATTTGTGAGCAGAAGTATCAAGCAACTTTTCAGCCACCCCACTGAAGAGCACCAAAGTAGTCTCCCCCTCGTTGTCTTCAACTTAATTTGGATCTTGTACCTGTGATTCACAAAAAATGTTAGTGTTTGTTAAACTGGAAGGCACATATGGTACATTGTTAGCTGCGTTGTTATGTTACCTAACCACAGGGAAGTCACATTTCTTTTTGCACGTGCGATATATGTAGACACCATCTGTAGGTTTGATTCTTTTTGTTGCATAAATTGCAGGGAATGTAATACCAATTGAAGTATATTTCACTGATCTTTGCTTGTAGTGTAACCATGCATTCCTAAATATTTTAAAAGATACATATATAACCTATAATGTACAAGCATGTTGGTTGAATGTAGCTGTAGTAAGGCCAAAAAGGTCATTAAGGTGCCAACCTCTATGTCGAAACTCCACTCCCAATGTAGCAACTCTATTATAGTCATTCTGTTTTCGAACATAGAAACCTCTGGCAAAATGCTAGTTGCGTTAGCACTCGCAATAGTTTGAACTTGAACGGAATTGGGGTTAAACTTTTGTAGCCATGGGGTGATGATGTCTATTTTAAGATTAACGTATATTTTGCTTGTGTAGGCGATGAAAAATTGAGTTTGCCTGTTATCAAAGTATTATAAATTAAGCGTCACTATGCTTTATAAATGAGAATGTTAAGAATACCGATAAAAAGATATTACCTTGAAATTCCTTTATGGTTGTTGCTGTAACAATGACAATATACGAACCAAAGTCATTAAGATACAAGTAGGGGTAAAATGCTTCTCCATGTTCCTCCCACAATGTTACTTTTGCTTTGATAGACCTGTCATCTCTAGAAGAGTAATATAATCAATTAGAATATGAATCAATTTGTTTCTATAAAACTATGGTGAAATTGTATCATACAATATGTAAGGGCTTACTTTGAAATGCTTCTTGGTTGAGATGAATTAGTATAGGTGAAAAGTAAACGTGTTAAGTGGATTGCGGATCAGTAAGAATATGTATGTCTCGCTTTTTCCACTTTGATCCAACACTCTCTAGATCACTCAATCCGCATAAGCACCCGACCATATCTACAAGTTAAAAAGGGAGACCATAAATTACGTACATGCAGGATGTGGATACGATATATGATAGGAATAAGTATAGTTGAGAGCACAGTGTTGTTATTGATCCTTGCGCGAATTATATCGGGTCGGATAAATTGGAAGCCATTAACAGGTATATGAACAATATCATCCTGCAGTTTGTACACAACAGTTGTGCGCAAGAATGTTATTTTAAAGTTCAATTTATTGGCCTATATTCACCACTTGTTTTTGCCACTTTAAAGTTCCGAATAGCGATCACGGAGCCTTCACTCAACTTATCTCAAAACCTGATGACTTGATTCTTCCATATTACAACATGTAACAAAGTTCCCTGATGGAAGAAATTTAGTAAGTGCGTTTTCAGTAAGCTATTTCGCCTGATCGTTTATATTTAATAAGAAATTTGCATTACCTTTTCATCGATAAGAATAACGTTCAGGCTTATCATCTTTTCACTTCACTTGAAATTTATAAATTTCCACATCCAGCAAACTCATATCCTAACCAACCAGTCATCCCTTGTGGTATTCAACTCCGACAAAAGTGAATATGCCATAGTTGATCACAATTTTTGACGGAGAAAAATACTTAGGAGGCATTTAATAGGCAAGTGAGAAAGGAGTGTTTGATAGTGGAAGTATAGAAGGTTGTAAATCATTTTATAGTTGCATTGAAAGAGGTTGACACCCATTAGATATGAGGCGCAATGTTTTGGAAGAGCCGTAAGCAGTGAAGAGGAGTAAATTTAAAAATCACAGAGAGGAATATGTGGGCTAATCTTTCAGTCTCAAAAAGGGCCTTAATAGGGATTGGCCAATTTCTATATTTAGCCCATTAGTAATTGTAATACTATAATAATACTTGTTAGAACCCAAACTTTTGTGCACTGGATCAATTACGAAGAATTGGGATCTAAGTGTCAATTTTAAAAATATTTAGGACCAAAGGGACATTATTGGGTTGGATTGGAACAAGTGGTCAAGTGGGACCAAGTTTATTTTTACTTTGGCCTTATCTTTAAATAAATATATGTATGTTGCCTACCTTGTAGAAGATAAGTCTTCCATACTTAGAAAAAAAAACATCTTCAAGGACTCATAAGGAGCTCTCAGGTTGCTACAGTAAGTAGCAACCAAAAATTTATTTTTTTCTATTTTCTTGCTATTTAACGCTACAAGGCTAGTATATTGGGCCTCCAAGTATCGTGGTAGCGTTGGTTTGTCGAGAAAACACTCCGTAAAGCGGTGGTGAAGATTTAAAGTTCTTTAAGGGTTGTTAAGGTAAGTGAATTTTCTTCTTCTTTTGAGTTAAATTAAAGCTTGTATGTGTTTTGGAGAGTGTCAAATTGAAAGAATAACCAAGAAAGTTTGCTTGATTAAGTGAGTTCTAAGCTTGGGAATTGTTGGGTTCGAAATGAGGTATATAAGTGTGTGTGAAATTATGTTGTCTTAAAAATCATATGTGTGAGCCCAGTTAACTTGAATAGGATTCTTGTAGGGTGGAGGGAGTATTAGAAATTGTGTATATACATCCTTGCAAGGTTGGTCGAATTTGGACCTTTAATGGTATTGAAATGTAGCGTTTTAACGTTGGGAGTTTATGTTGGGCATTTGAGGGTTGTGTTATGATTCTTAGAGTATATAGAAGTGCTTGAGTATGATAATTATGAGTTTAAACTGGATGCTGCCCAGATTTTCAGTTTTGGGTAAGAAAATGAAATGTTGCGCTTTGACGTTTTAAGGTTTCGTTTGGCGCTTGAATGATATAATTGGACTCTTAGAGTGTGTAGAAGCGTTTGAATGTGTTGAATATGTATAGAATGGTAGGCTGCCCTGTTTTTTTCAGTTTTGGGGAAAAGATGAAACGCGTTAGCAAATTAGTGAAGTTGCAAACTTAGAAAGGCTTGTATTGTTGTCATTGTTGTTGTTGTTGTTGTTGATAATGAAATGGGGCCAAGATGGAGCCCCGGGATGGCTCAATTTAAGGGAAAATGCCGGCAAAATTTCTATAGAATTTCGGAGTAAACTTAGAATTTAAAGCTCGCGAAGGAGTCTAACTAACTATGACACTATTGTAACATTTGTAGATATTGCACGTCCGGAAGAGTAATTCGTGTTAGCTTGACGTTGGGGTTGGTTGACGAAGGCGTCGAAATGCTTTATTTTCAATTGTGAGCATATTACTGAACCCTTGGACTTATGAAATGGATTTTCTTGTATATGATGTCTCACGACTCTATTCGTGCCTATTATAACTCCGTTCACCGGTTCTCAGACCGGTTGTTATCGTGCGTAATATAATATATATATGTATATCCTGGAGTTGGCTGGATTTTGTTTCTTGGCATGAATCTTAGTTAGCGCTATAAGTTCAAAAATTCCCTTTCTTCGGCAAGTCGAACCTAACTATGCCCTACGTTCTTTCTTGGTACGGCCCAAGGGTCGGCCTCGCTTAGTTGGTGACATGGTGAGATTGGGCCTTTGGTCTGGTGGCTCTATGCCACATTTGTTATAGGATCTGTAAGTACAGGGACACCGGCTCACACATCCTACCTTTGTGATATATGTTGGAGATTTCGGGATTTGAACTTTCTAGTGTGATGCTGTGGTATGACGCTAGTTTGGAGGACGCCATAATTTCGGTCCGTTAGGCATCAGTTTGACATTTTGAAAAGACAAAAGAAATATTCCTTTGACATTTGCATATGAGTTGATCTTTTTATACCTCTGTTTGGACTATTTTCTCTTTTACAGTTTGTACCCTCTGCTTTACATATTCGGTACGTATTACGTGTTGATCCCCTTTCTTCGGGGGCTGCGTTTCATGCCCGCAGGTACCGACGCACAGAATAGCGGGCCACCAGCTTAGGATACCTGTTAGCAATTTGCAGAGCTCCTTTGCTTCGGAGCCACTTTTGGTATACATGCTATTTCATTATTTTGTATTATATACATTTGACAGTACGATGGGGGCCCTGTCCCGTCTTATGATTCAGTTTGTCCGTATTAGAGGTCTGTGGATTTTTGTGAGTATGGGTCATGTCAGTCAGTTTGTATATTACGTACTTATGTTGGGTATGGGGGACATGCCAGTTAGTCTGTATATCATGTACATATGATGTGTTTGTTGGGCTGTTTAACCGCAGTAGTGACCTTGTCGGACAGCGTATATGTATATTTGTATGTTTGTATGTTTGTTCTGTTTGCAGGGATCTTCTGTATGCAGGTGGTTAGTCAGTAAAACAGAGGAAACTCTGTCAAAATTTTGGTAAATGAAATAGTGATTATCATCTGAGTCTGGCTTAGCAATGTTGTCCAGATCGTGCGTTAGAGCGATGTTAGTAGGATGATTCCCTCCCTGATAGAAACTATTTTGATTTCACATATGCCGCCGAGAAGAGCACCTGCTGGCCGCAGGGGCAGGCCCGCAGCAGCAGGTAGGGCTCGGCGAGGTCGAGGAGCTGCTAGGGCCCGTAGGCAGCCAAAACTAGAGGGGATACCCTCGACAGCGGGCTCAGTCACTCCACCCGCTCCTGAAGTTAGAGCGCCTGAGCCTCCAGCTCCCCAGCTAGGTGTTGAGACCGGGGAGGTGAGGGAGGCCATTCAGTTGTTAACCCAGCTAGTGGCACATCAGGTCCACCGATAGGAGGCTGGAAGCAGTCAGGTAACTCGTCGAGACAGTACTCGGGCTCGTGATTTCTTGGCCTGTGGACCCCCAGAATTCCTCAGATCCAAAACTTCTGAAGACCCTCAGGAGTTTGTACGGCAAAAGCAGCGGACTTTAAGGGTGGTTGGAGCATCAGACACTAAATCTATGAAATTGGCATCTTACAGGCTACAGGATATTGCAGTAAACTGGTTCGAGGCATGGATGTTATCTAGGAGTGAGGGTTCCCCACCTGCTGTGTGGAGTGAATTTACTGAGGCATTCCTGGCTCATTTCCTACCTCCTGAAATTAGGCGTGCCAGGGAAGACAGGTTTCTGATGTTGAGACAACGAGGCCAGTCGATCCGAGAGTATAATTTGGAATTTGATTCTTTGGCTCGATACGCACCTGCATATGTTTCCAGCATGACAGACCGTATTCATCGCTATATTGTGGGGCTGGATTCATACTATTCTGACAGTTATGTAGTGATGGCAGCCCAACCTGGGGTAGATATTGCTCGCATCCAGGCCCACGCTCAGGGCATGAAGAGTCATCGTCGAGGGCGCCAACTGGAGAGGATAGATGATAGAGGCCCGCCAAAGAGGGCTAGGTCAGCTGGTTCAGCTGTAGATTTTTGGGGTGGAGAGTTTCAGTGGCAGCAGCAGAGCAGTCATCCTCCTCGACCAGCTCGGAGCACATAATCTCAGATTCCTAGCAGGAGACCAGCTGGTGTTAGCCAGTCAGGGGTAGGACCGGGACCCAATAGTCAATAGGGATTTTTGAGACCCCTATGTCCGTATTGCGGGAAGCGTCACTCGGGGGAGTACTTCCGTGCTACGGGAGCCTGTTTTACTTGTGGTCGTCGGGGTCATCATATGCGGGATTGTACTAGAAAGGTTGGTGCAGAGGGATCGGCCCAAACCTCGGGCACAGTCGGAGCTTCTTTGGCTGCTTCGGTTGCTATGCGCCCTATGGGGCAAGGTACTCCACCGGCAGTAGGATGTGGTAGAGGTTGCGGTAGAGCTTCAGGTTCTAGCGGTCCTACGAACCGCATCTATGCTCTAGCCAGCCGGCAGGATCAAGAGGTTTGTAGAGAAATTTGCTTCTATTGCAGCGCCTTTGACAAGGCTAACGCAGAAAAGAGCTAAGTTCTAGTGGTCCGAAGGTTATGAGCGTAGCTTTCAGCTATTGAAGGAGAAACTCATTTCAGCTCCAGTTTTGACTTTGCCAGAAGGTCCAGATGGATATGTGGTTTATTGCGATGCTTCTCGTGTGGGTTTAGGGTGTGTGTTAATGAAGCACGGCAAAGTGATAACCTATGCATCACGGTAGCTTGAGAAACATGAGCAGAATTATCCTACCCAGGATTTGGAGTTAGCTGCAGTGATTCATGCTTTAAAAATTTGGAGGCATTATTTGTATGGCATTCATGTTAATGTTTATACTGATCACAAAAGTCTCCAGTATATGTTTAAGCAGAAGGAATTAAATTTGCGGCAACGACGGTGGCTAGAATTGCTGAAGGATTATGATATTGATATTCTCTACCACCTAGGGAAAGCCAATGTCGTAGCAGATGCGCTTAGTCACAAGTCCATGGGCAGCTTGGCTGACTCACCTCCAGACAAGAAGCAGATAATTCGTGACATTCAGCTGTTAGCTAGTCTGGGAGTTCGTCTGTCAGAATCTGGTGATGTGGGGGTTTCGGTTCGGGGTATGGCTGAATCCTCTATTGTAGCAGAAGTTAAGCAGCAGCAATATGAGGATCCTGTCTTAGCTAAATACAGAGATATAGCCTTGGAAAAGGAGCAGACCCCATTTGAACTCTCCCCCGAAGGGACTTTATTATTTAGAGGCAGGTTATGTGTACCAGATGTTGCAGATTTGCGGTGACAGATTATGGGCGAGACACATTGCGCCCATTATTTTATTCACCCTGGGTCTACAAAAATGTACCATGACCTTCGATGCTTGTATTGGTGGGATGACATGAAACGGGATATAGCAAAATTTGTTGCTTAGTGCCCGAACTGTCAGTAAGTGAAGATAGAACATCAGAAGCCTAGTATAATGTTAAGTTGTGTTGGAAAT
>DF367335.1:2940-14392 GCA_000787875.1 Solanum virginianum | reverse complement strand
TTGGGGTCAACCCAGAGTGTCTTCTTGAGCCTTTCAGTGTTTCTACTCCTATTGGAGAGTCTATTTTGGCCCAGAGAATCTATAGGGCTATCCAGTCTCTGTTTATCATAAGATTATTGTAGTTAATTTGGTGGAGTTAGATATGGTAGAGTTTAATGTCATCCTAGGCATGGATTGGCTTCATGCTGGGTATGCCTCCGTAGATTGCAGAGCCAAAGTTTCAGTTTCCTAATGAACCATTCTTAGAGTGGAGGGGTAGCTTAGTTTTTCCTAAGGGTCAGTTTGTCTCCTATCTCAAGGCCTGAAAGTTTATCTCCAAGGGGTGTATATATCACCTGGTTAGAATTCAGGATTCTCATGCCGAGGCACCATCTCTTCAGTTTGTTCCCGTTGTGAATGAGTTCCCAGAAGTCTTTCCTAAGGACCTTCTCGGAGTCCCTCTTGATAGGGAGATAGACTTTGGGATAGATACTCTTCCAGATACTCAACCCATATATATTCCCCCATACTATATGGCTCCTTCAGAGCTAAAGAAGTTAAAGTTGCAGTTGAAAGATCTTTTAGATAAGGGTTTCATTAGACAAAGCATCTCACCTTGGGGTGCTCCAATTCTTTTTGTGCGTAAAAAGGATGGTTCTTTTCGGATGTACATAGATTATCATCAGTTGAACAAGGTCACCATTAAGAACAAGTATCCTTTTCCTCTTTCATGGATCTTATGAATAGGGTGTTGAGGCCGTACCTAGATATGTTCGTCATTGTATTCATAGATGACATCCTAATCTACTCCCGTAACAAGGAGGAGCATGCAGACCATTTTAGAGTCATCCTTCATACCCTTAAGGATCAGCAACAATATGCTAAATTTTCTAAGTGCGAGTTCTAGTTGGAGTCTGTGGCATTTCTGGGGCACGTTGTGTCTGGTGAGGGTATCTAGGTTGATTACCAAAAGATTGAGGCAGTGAAGAATTGGCCAAGGCCCACAACTCCCATAGAGATAAGGAGTTTCTTGGGGTTGGCGAGGTACTACAGACGGTTTGTAAATGGGTTTTCTTCTATTTCAGCTCCCTTGACTAAGTTGACTTAGAAGAAGACTAAGTTCAAGTGGTTAGAAGCTTGTAAGAAGAGCTTCCAAGAGTTGAAGACTAGGCTGACTACAGCTCCAATCTTATCCCTACCAAATGGACTTGACGATTTCATGGTTTATTGTGATGCTTCTAGGGTTGGCTTGGGTTATGTATTAATGCAAAGAGGCAAGGTGATAGCATATGCCTCCAGATAGCTTAAGATTTATGAGAAGAATTACCCAACCCATGATCTAAAGCTTGCTGTGGTGGTGTTTGCTTTAAAGATCTAGAGACACTATCTTTATGGTGGGCACGTGGATGTATTTGTGGACTACAAGAGTTTGCAGTATCTGTTTGGTCAGAAGGAGCTGAATTTGAGACAAAGGAGATGGTTAGAACTGCTGAAAGACTATGATTGAGTATCCTCTATCATCCAGGTAAAGCTAATGTAGTTGCTAATGCTCTTAGCAGAGTGATCATGGGAAGCATAGCGCATATTGAGGAGGAAAAGAAAGAACTAGCTAAGGGGTTCACAGACTAGCCCATTTGGGGTGCAGATTGAGGATTCTGACGAAGGTGGGGCCATTGTCAGAAATGGATCAGAGTCATCGTTGGTGATCGAAGTGAAAGAAAAGCATGACAGGAATCCTATCCTCCTCCATTGAAGATTCTGACAAAGGCGGGGCCATTATCAAAAATGGGTCAGAGTAATCTTTGGTGGTAGAAGTGAAAGAAAAGCAAGACAAGGATCCTATCGTTATCCAATTGAAACAATATGTTCAGAAGCAGAAAGTATTAGTGTTCTCAAAAGGGGGAGATGATGTCCTGAGATACCAAGGAAGGTTGTGTGTACCAAATGTTAACAGTCTTAGAGATAGCATCTTGGCTGAGGCTCATAATGCTAGATACTCTATCCACCCTGGTGCAACAAGGATGTATAGAGGTTTACGATAAGTCTATTGATGGGGTGGTATGAAGAAGGACATTGCAGAGTTCTTGTCTAGATGCCCAAACTGCCAGCAAGTTAAGGTGGAGCACCAAAAGGCCTTGTGGTGTAGCATAGCACATAGAGATCCCGGAATGGAATGGGAGATGATTAATATGGACTTCATAACAGGGTTACCTCGATCCCGTAGACAACATGACTCGATATGGGTCATGGTAGACATAATGACCAAGTCAGCTCACTTCCTACCTATCAAGACGACTGATACAGCTGAGGATTATGTCAAACTTTACCTTAAGGAGATCGTTAGGCTACACGGGGTCCCTATTTTTATAGAATCAAATTCAAAAATTATTTCTATTTTTATCATTTTGTTAGATTTCTGTTGAATTGTATCAAATCCATTTTCTATTTTAAAGCGAACACTTATAAAACTAGAAAACTTTATCCATTATTTCAGATAGAGGAGCTCAATTTACAACACAATTTTGGAAGTCCTTTTAGAAGGGGATTGGTACAAAGGTGAATCTTAGCACAACTTTCCATCCACAGACAGATGGGCAAACAGAGTGAACTGTACAGACCCTAGAGGATATGTTGAGAGCTTATGTGATAGACTTTAAAGGTAATTGGGATGATCATTTACCTTTGGTTGAGTTCTCTTATAATAATAGCTTTCAAGCCAACATACAGATGGTGCCATATGAGGCTCTTTATGGGAGAAGGTGTAGATTACCCATAGAATGGTTTGAAGTTAGTGAGGCAGGACTGATAGGACCTGATCTAGTCCATCAAGCTATGGAAAAAGTGAAGGTTATCTAGGAGCAGCTCAAGACAGCTTAGAACAGGCAAAAGTCTTACACAGATGTTAGAAGAAGAGATTTAGAGTTTGAGATAGGTGATTGGATGTACTTGAAGGTATCTACAATGAAGGGTGTTATGAGATTCGGGAAGAAGGGGAAGCTCAACCTACAATATATTGGGCTATATCAGATTTTGAGAAGAGTGGGTACCGTTGCTTACAAGTTAGAGTTACCAGCAGAGTTAAGTGCTATACATTTGGTGTTTCATATTTCCATGATTAAGAAGTGCTTGGGAGATCCCTCTCTAGTTGTCCCGGTTGAAAGTGTTGGGATTAAGGACAACTTGTCTTATGAAGAGATTCCAGTGCAAATATTACTCTGGCAAGTTTGTAAATTGAGGACCAAAGAGATAGCTTCGGTGAAAGTCTTGTGGAGAAGCCAATTCGTGGAAGAAGCCATATGGGAAGCAGAAGAGGACATGAAGGCCAAGTATTAACACTTGTTCGTTGGCCTAAGTGAGGATCTTGAAGGTAAACTTTCATAGTTCACCTTGAAGATTTATATTTTGTTATGTTAGAGAATCTTGTGACTTGAGTTAGCTTTGCCTGTATCATTGTCATTTGAGGACGAATGATTCCAAGGGGGAGATATTGTAACACCTAGTGAAAAGATTGAAATATCCCTAGAATTGATCTTGTGCATAACGTGTCTTCCCTTGCTCCATTTGTAAATCCGAGACCGGATTTGCTATCAGTGCAAAAAATTAAGTCCGAAAATGGTCTCGATTCGATAAAAACTCAAAAAAACATGAATTATTTGTAAGAAAGCTCAAAACAGTGGGTTTTCGCGCCCTTCCGCGATGCGGAGTGGATACGAAACCACACTTTTTTGTTTTTTTGAATTTTGACGAAAAGTGAGAATTTATGAAAAAGTAAGAAATAACACTAGTGCGCATAGCACACTAGTGTATTTTTGGAGCAGTTTTGTTCTTTTAATGGGGAGGGGTAATTTTGACCTTTTCCGCACTCCATATTCTAAACTAGTCCATTTTAAGTCGTATTTAGTCCCTAAAACATGATTTTCTTCACTCATTCTCTAAAAACAAGTAAACCCTTTCAAGAACTTACGCTCAAGAATTCAAGAAACAATAGTAGGGCTTAGGGATTTCTCCAACTCCCCAAGAAATTCCTTCCAACGTACGTAAGTCCACCTTAAACCTATGATTTTGAGTATATTTTTAGAATTACTAATACTTCAAGAAAAGAAAAGATTAGTTGAGTACCTTTAAAGCTAAGTTCATAAAGTGCATTTTAGAGATTTATTTTCACATATTAGCCAAGAAGTTAGCATGTTTGAGTCACTGAGGTGATTCTAGTTTTCAGTTAAGTTAAAGAAGTTATATGAGAAAACTATGTAGTAAGCTAGGCTAAGTCCCCAAGAAAGCTAGATTTCAAGAATTTATGGTCATTTAAGTGTGAGCTACATAAAGTAATTTGGGAGTAGTATTGAGCACCGATATGGGGTGAGAGTAGAATAAATTACTCAAACTCATAAAGTATGTAGCCAACATAGGGTAGGATTGTACTACAGTACCTTCCTCATTAGCCACTGAGATGACCCATTTTTGGGATGGATCCACTCTCCTAGTTATTCGTCCCCTACCCCGACAAAGTACGGGACGGCTCTGGCAGTTTGGACAAGACGGTTATCACCACAAATCTTATAGTGGTGGTTATCGGTTAAAAAAATTCCCCAAGCTAAGGAACTAAGTTTTGTTATCAGTTTTCAGCATGTTATTTTCAGCATACCAATATTTATGATTATTGCTATTTAGATATGAATTATGTTTATGTCTTTTATGAAGCATTATAATATACTGTTTAAATGTTTTGGCCATCTTACATACCATACATATCATGTACTAACGTCCTTAGGACCTACATCATTTTATGATGCAGATGCAGGTGATAGAACTCGTCAGCAGCCATTTCGTTGAGGACTAGACAACTTCCAACTAATTGGTGAGGCCTCTTCTCAGTCAGAGTCTCTTGAGTTACTGTGGTTCAGTTCAGTTTTTACTTTTAGTTCTGGCTACTTGGGGCCTATCCCAGTAGTCCTTTCAGACAGCTTCAGTAGAGGTTCCATAGATCATGAGTCAGCACTTTAGTTTCAGTATATTTCAGATATTGCGTTTGAGTTTATATTCAGGTTATGTAGACAGTATCTAAAGTAGCATGTTACTTCTATTTAGCCCTTTTTCACTATTGTTAAGTTTTCTGCTGAGTAAGTAGCCAGGCCAAGTGGTACATTTGGGGCCAGAAATGATTTTCAAATACCGGCCACGCCCAGGGAGTAGGCCCGAGGCGTGACATAAATAGAATAATTAATGTTAAAAAATATGATGCTGAAACATCAAATTTCGAATACATGTAATTTTTCGAACCAAAATCATGCAAAACTATATTTTTCGAGCACATGCTATATAAATTTTAGGCCAACGCAAAAAATGTGACTCCGAATAAAATAATGCAATGCAATTTTATGGGCCAATGTAAAAATGCCTATATGGGCAAAAATAATGTAATGCGACTTTCGGCCATATGCGATGCAACTTTTGAAATGGGGATGCTAAAACCAATGATTCACAAGAATGATATAATGAAAAATAAAACTTTCTAGCAAACATTTGGGTAGATAACTTTGAAAGCATTTGTGCAATTATCTAAAGCAATTGTATATCGTATTTAAAGCATGTGTGTAAATAAACTCAAAGTATTTGGGTGATTATCTAAAGTAATTAAAGCATTTACAGTGCATTTGAATATAAAATATTTGTGCAAAAAAATAAATAAATAAAGTATTTGTGCAATATATTAAAAGCGCGTTTGTATATAAGACAATTGTGCAATAAATTAAAACATTTGCAATGTTGGAAAGTAGTGAAGCAATTATACAGTGCGTTTGCATGCAGGAAAGCAGTAAAACAATCATGCAGTGCGCTTGCATATGTAGGAAAGCGGTAAATCAATTATGCAATGTGTTTGCATGCAGTAAAGCAGTAAATTAATTGTGTTGTGCATTTGCATATGTATGATAAGCAAAACTTAAATCCCTAGGCCATGAAATGATATCCTTTAGGCCATGAGAATGATGCCTTTGGACTATGACGCCTTATAGGCATGATAAACAGAAATTAAATCCCTAGGCCATGAAATGATGTTCTTTAGACCATGAGAATGTTGCCTTTGGACTATGATACCTTAGGGGTATAATATGTCATGCAATTTTATGGGCCAAAATCATGTGCAATGTGTTTGCATATGCAAGAAAGAGGTAAAACAATTGTGCAATGCATTTTTAATACAGGAAAATGGTAAAGCAATTGTACAATGCGTTTTTAATGCAAGAAAGCAGTAAAGCAATTGTGCATTGTATTGCATATGCAGGAAAGCGGTAAAGCAATTTGTGAAGTGCGTTTATATATGCAGGAAAGCGGTAAAGCAATTGTGCATGCGTTTACATATGCAGGAAAATGGTAAAGCAATTTGCAGTGCATTTTATATGCATGAAAGTGATAAAGCAATTGTGTAGTGTATTGCATACGCGGGAAAGTGGTAAAGCAGTTATGCAGTGCATTTTATATGCAGAAAAATGGTAAAGTAATTGTACAGTGCATTTTTATATGCAGAAAAGCGATAAAGTAATTGTGCAACGCATTGCATATGCAGAAAAACAGTAAAGCAATTATGCAGTGCATTTTATATGAAGAAAAACGGTAAAACAATTGTGCAGTACATTTTTATATGTAGAAAAGCAGTAAAGCAATTATGCAATGCATTTTTATATGCAAAAGAAAAGAGGTAAAGTAATTGTGCAGTGCATTGCATATGCAGAAAAGCGATAAAGCAATTGTGCAGTGCATTTTTATATGCAGGAAAGCAATAAAGCAATTGTGTAATGCATGCAGAAAAGTGGTAAAATAATTATACAGTGCACTGCATGTGCAAGAAAGTAGTAAAGCAATTGCACGATGCATTTGCATATTGAAAATCAGTAAAGCAACTGTAGTGCATTTGAATGAAAAATAGTTATGCAAAAATTAAAGTATTTGTGCAATAAATTAAGCATTTGAATGTAAAGCAATTGTGTAAAAAATTAAAGTATTTTTACAACAAATTAAAGCATTGCAATGCATTTAAATGTAAAGCAATTATGCAAAAATTAAAACATTTGTGCAAAAATTTAAAGCATTTGTAGTGTATTTGAATGTAAAATGATTGTGTGACGCAGTTAAATATTGAAAAGCATTTGCAATGCATAAAATATATGTAGAAAGGAAATGCATTAAAAGATGTATGACAATATTTGTTCAATGCAAGAGAGAAAGAAAAGAAAATATTAACATGTACCTGTATGGAGAGACTGAATGTCAAGTGCATTTCCTCTGTCATGCACTGTTATTCTGAATTTGGCTTTATCAAAATTTTTGAGTGCCGCTCAAAAATTTCTGCCCCAGTTTGTACAAAATGCTCAAAAATAATTTGTGAATGACCTAAAAAATTTTGCCCCAGTTTACATCACAGAAAGAGATACAAATTCTATCAATTTTTGAGAAAAAAATTATAGTTTTAAAAAAAATAAGAGAAAGGAAAAAATCAAGTCTCTTTAAAAAGTACTATAAAAAATTATGCTTGCTAAATTTTATTTTCAAAGATAAAATTAAAAAAAAAAATAAAGAATGTGAACAAATAGTCAAATTTTGACCTCAATTGATACCAACAGTTAGGTATGCATAAAAAACTTCTTTCATTTTTTTCCATTGATATCGAAATCAAAGTAACACCTATAGGTTCAAGTGGTACCTCAAACATATGTAGTATCATCAAGATTAACTCATCTTACTTCAAACAAAGTTTGGAATTATCTCAATCTTCATGTGTCAAGTGCCCTCACAACAAGAAAAAGCCCTATCTCACACATGCTTAAAATATACAATTTAAGGACGTTCTACAAAAAATACACTCATGCTCATAAAGATATTCAATGAATATAATTGTGATACCATATGCTTGGATTTCATGTAAGTCTCTACTAATGTGACAATATTTGGATTAAAATCACGTAGGACTTGTTATTGGCTTGTAATGCTAGCTTAGAGGCTAGTAGGATATTTATTTGGGATAATAGTGACTTAAATATCCCCGAACGTCACAGAATTTGTGCTTTTAACAATTGACACAAGTTTGACACTTGATCCTCTTTGTTGTCCTTTACTTTTTCGAGACTGTTTGCTGGAGATTTTCCTTCATTTTACCTCATTTTTGAAAGTTTTCTCTTTTGTTAGAGTAATTTTCTTGTCTTTTTTCAATTTTCCAAGGATATTTTATTTTATTTTTTTCTTGTTGTTTCTTTTTTTTCAACATCCTTTCTCCTTTTTTTTCTCTAGACTAGAAATCTTTTTTTGTTTGCTTCCTTAACATTGAGACTTTACATCTTTTGTCGGTGGCAATTTAGAACTTGGATCTACTCATCATCTGCACATTTTAGTGCACTCAAGAAGGGTAGGTCAAGAGAGGAATAATGCATGTAGGCACTCAGAAGGGTAGCGGCTAAAATGTGATTGTCCAAAGAAAAGGTTTCAGACTCAAAGTGAGAAAAACTAGGAATTAATGTTATTTGGTAGGCTTTGAAAGGCACAAACGGGTCAAAGAAGACCTACGATCCTTTCTCAAACCAAACACTGCTCAAAATTTTGCCTCAACAAATGCTCAAGCCAAGTTTTAGATCAACAATATGATGCAATTGAATTTTTTAATCTAATGTTCACCACACAATGCACTTGAAACTATGAGGTTAACTTATTCTTATTTTGAATGCGTGCAAGAGAATTTTCAAGCATTACAAAAATATAGTAAGACGTACCAAAAGAATCTATGATTTACCACAAAATCAATTATTTTCATTCTATCAAATATCAACATGCTCCTAATTGTAATGACCTCAATTAAGTCGAAGATACAACTTTTTTTAAAAAAAATATATACACACACACACATTTTCCTTTTTACATTTAAAAAAAATGAATGCCGAACCCAAGAAAGGTTGCCTACGTATCTCAAAAAGTTGAGAATCAGGTACGCGTAGTTTGTGAAAGTATGGTATAAAATACATATTTCAAAAATTAAAGTATGTTTTGAAAGAAAAATAGCATGAATGAAAGAAAAATCAATGAGCATATTAAAAGACAATTATTCACACTAAAGAAATTATCAAGAAATAATTTTTTTTTTCAATCTATTCACATTAAAGAAAATATCAAGCAAAAAATCTTCTTTTTTTGCGTGTGTAAAGAATGTAAAATAAACAAAGTGAAATGTGTTTTACAAATATAAAATAGTATACAAGAATTAAACTATACACAATCTACGAAAATCTTTCTTTTTTTTTTAAAAACCATTTTTAAAAAAAAATTGCCCCCATTTTATAGGAAAAGCTTACGGGGAACATGACCGAGTCATTTTGGCGCCTACGTATCCCGTAAAAATGAGAATCAGGTCAAACGTAGTTCAAAAGGATTATATCTCACAAAAACCACATTTCAACCAAAATATATGTATTTACACAAGAAATCAAATAAACATGAATGAATGAAACAAATTATATGTAATACTTACACAAACAAGTAATGTATAATGCATCCTAATAAACATAAATATAGAAGAATGTATATCATTTGCAAGTCCTATTAATTCTCTAAAATACATCATATAAATTATATGAATAAAAATAAATAGGGATATAAAATAAGGAAAAAGAGGTATTCAAATAAAATAATTTCCACACCGGAGTACAACTTTAAACAATTTACATGTACAATAAAATAAACAATATACATACATAACCTAAGTCAATAAGGGCGGTATAGCGCTATTTTATGTTTTTTCTAAGATTTGGCTTACTAGACAAAAGGTTCCCGAGCGGACAACTCGAGTGAGAAGACTATGCGGTCACACGAAAAAAGATTCAGACATCCCGCGCATATGCCAACTCTCCTAAATTTTGGATTTCTGAAAAAAGTTTACGGGTGCACAAAACACACCTCGTGTGTATGTGTGATAGTGTCAATTTTCTAAAATTGGAGGAAGTATGAGCAAAATCACAATTCATATTGTTAGACCCTGTACGTCCTGAATTGACTCAATTAGGAAAAATTTGGGGATCAAAGTGAAATTTGGCAAAGTAGAGTCCTTAAGGAAGGTGAAATGTTGTCTTACTTTCATGGTGTGACATATCAATTGGGCCTAGTGTGGTGTGGACCCACACTTGGCAAGTCTTGGGAAATATCTCATTATATAATTATATATGGATAGGTGTAGAAGGATACAAGATCAATTTTCATTCCCACACTTAGACTACAAAAAAAAAAAGAAAAGAAAGAAAGACCTGGAAGAATGAAGCCAAAAGGTCTGGTTCTCGGAGTTAAGGAACACAACTAATTTCTGTTGGTGGAAGAGTCTTCGTTCCAGTCTGAGTTCCCAGTTCCTGCTCTCAAGAAGGTAATTTCTTTTAATCAACTCATTTATTTAATTATGGTTTGTCATTGTACATGGCTGGATTTTCAAGGGTTTTTGAGTTCTGGTACTCTCATATTATTTTGGACTTGAATTTGTGTTTGTTTGGCTGGTTAATGCTTCCTGTTCTACTTCTGGTTCTCAGTCTTATTGAAACTAATACTGGTACTGGTTGACGGTGTTGTTGTTATCATTTTGTTCACTGCTAAGTTATCGTGAGTCAAGGCTAATGTCGAAATGATCTTGCCTTTCAAAACATGCTATAATGTTCAAATCCTGTTAATTTGTTGATAATTCTAGTTCCTTGAGCTGTTGTAACGCTCTCATCTCGTTCTTCTTCACCTCGTTCAAATCTCACAATGTATTCGAATATGAATATTTAAGTTATAGAGAAATCTTCTGTTTGCACTTTGTTTATTGGCTGGGAACCCCTGTTGTGATAAGTGGATGTTGTGGGTTGTTATTATTGATCGCACTAGGTTATGGTTGGTTTCAAGGCTTTAAAATGATGTATCTTTACCACTTCATGATTTGCAAATTTTGCTTTTCGATGCGAGTCTTAGTTTTTGCTGAGATAGCTTCAAATGGTGAGTATTTGCTGTAAAGAATTCACCTCTGTTTCTGTCTCTGTTTAGCAGTTTAGTCTCTGATTCTATTATGAAACTTAAGAGTTAAAACTTGTTTCATCCTATTTGAACTTGATACTTTCAATATTAGTCTAGTCATTTTGCTCTTTGTTTTGTCTGGTTCCACTCTTGAGTTTTGGTTTGCCTGGCTTATTCATGTGCATTTCGTTTTGAGTATGAGCATAAAAGAGATTTAGTATTAGTTTCTTTTTGATTACTAATGAGGTCTTAATAGGTTCAATGGCATGTTACAGTCTGCATATGGTATTTGAGTACTGGCTTTTAATTCCTCTGATTTTAACTTCTTGTTATGTTTGTTTTCCCTTTGTTGTTACCTGGTAGCTGTTAAAGTTCAAGCTTGAGTGTGTCATTCTTCTGTTGGATTGGATTCTTGGTTTGTTCATGTGAGGTTACATAAGGTTGTTTTAAATAGGAATGT
>DF367336.1:910-19905 GCA_000787875.1 Solanum virginianum | reverse complement strand
TTTATAAAAATTTCATTGTACTAATCACCATACTCAAAATCACAAAAAGAGCCTATCACAATATTCAAGCCACACATATACAAAAAAAAAAATCAAATATTGCCCAATAATTTTCTAACCTAGATCAATGACACATAATATTATCACTATAATCAAAGTTGAATAGATAGAATCATGCATCTCTGGATTTAATTCTCTACGCTCTTGAAAAATATATCTTTGACTTTTACCATCAGAGTGAATGGCTTTGTTTTTGTTCTTTCTAAAATCTAACTACATTTCACCAATTTTATTCATTTTTAATTCTAGTTCTTTAATTATATTCGAGAAATGTCTCAACACATTCTACATCTTTTCATACGATCACATCACTCATCAAATAGTAGTAATTCATAAGTTATAGATCGACGAGTCATTATATACCATATTGAATTCGTTTAATCAAAAATCCTTATCATATGATCGCATCCTGATCACAACCCATCACAAATTATCTTATTATCATTATGCTTAGTAGTCATTGCCATCATCTTGAAGTCAATCTTATCATCGACATGATACTTTAAACCCACTTATACCAAATAATTCAAAGACTAACCCAAATTTTTATACGCACTCTCCTACTAAAATCCTCCATTACCTTCCTCCGAGTTAATCATTGGGACTTTATTTATCTATAAGCTTATCATTCCAATGTTGATCCACTCCCTTGAAGCTTATTATAAAATCAACAATTATCGTTTAATATCCTTGGGATACATTTCACCACCTACACATTAGTTATACCAAAGATCCACCACTTTAACTCTCTTGTATCTTTGTAGACATCTTCTTATACTTGTTGTTCTTACTGGCATAATAGTCACTTCCTATGACTCTTATTGTCTAACCTATTTCTTTTTAGTCTACTAGCACTCATCTTCTATGTTCACAGACATCTAACTAGAAAACTTGGAGACTCCTATTATCTATAGCTCGCCCCCTTTGACCCAACTCTTAAGGGTAATAAAGAATGGTTACATCAGTCTATTCGACATTGACAACTCATTTATACCATCTATGTACTCGTAGTAAGTCATAAACTTATAATCTCTCACAATTATGTACTATTTTGAATGTACATCTTAGGCCATTTTCGTATCTAATGACTTAGCTTCAATTCACAATTTTCATCTAACAATCACATTCACCATACTCGTACCATCACACTCTTTTCAAGTCAACATCTTAATTTCTCGCTTACATTATGTCAAGCCTACTAGAGTAAATCTCCAATTAATAGTATCATTCTCGTCATACTATCCGTTTCATCAAGCCTTCTTTATTCAAGGCATCACTTTGAGAGATCAAGTTCAAGATTATATATGGGTTTCATGGTCTTGGGATTACAAACCAATCACAACAATAAACTTCAAGCTTAGGATCTAGTACTAAACATGTACATCCATACTCTTTACATATTATACTAACTTTAAACTATTAGATAAAGTCAAGAAATATTGAACCACTGAATCCCATGACAAGAAATCAACCTTTACCTCATGGTACATCTAAGTATAGTCTACCATCATACACCATTTTATAAGTTAAGTAGTATCTATCTTATCCATCATACCTCCTTACCTAGCTAAATTTATAACTCTATAAATCTCATGTGATTCTTCTTTCAAAATCATGAGCCTAGTTTAGGTCTACCACTTTATGCCATCTGTTTTTCTATTCAACACCTATACTTGATCTTTACTAACAAAATGACATGTCAACATCAACTTTTTTCTTATTCGAGTGTACTCCATCTTATACTAACTAATACTCTTTCTCTATCTTCCATTGGGAGAATTAAATGATACTTACTACGTTTTAATCAAAACTTAATAGGGACTTGACTTATCACCCAATTTCTTGCTTTCTCTCTTCTGTTTCCCCTGTAATTGGCTGGAAAATTTACCTTTCCAGATGGGATACAATGATTTGCATTTACATTCATAAAATTTTCACCAAAACCATCTAGTAATTCTATGAGTAGCCTGTTTAGTAATGACCCAAAGTTAAATCTCTCACATATATCTAGATGATTGGATTGCAAGCCCTTGTTCCTTTGTTTGACATATGTTGGATTACATCTTTATGTAAGGAAAACAAATAGTATTTGTGTTAGTTAAGGATACACTTCTAATCTTGGCATAGACTAAGGGAAAGTTTAACAGCAACTAAAATTGCCACAAAATTTCAAAATATTGTCACTAAAGGATTTTACTAATTTTTATCTAATAATAGCCACTAATTTTTTGTGAAAACTAAAAGTCGCACCCTAAAACCTATTTTACAAAAAAGGTGATAATTAAATTTTGATTGCGACCTAATATTCTAAAATTAGTTAGAAAAATATGATGTCTTGCAGAAACAGTCTCTCTATCTCTATAAGATAGTGATAAGGTCTACGTATATTTTATCCTCACCAGGCCCTTCGTGTGGGATTTCACCAGGTATGTTATAGTAATTAAAAGAACATCTTATATCATTATGAATGATACATCGTGTAGTAAGAAATTCGAGTTGAAAAGTAATTTTAATATTTTTCGTGATAATATTTGATATTTCTAATATTTATTGCAGAAAATTAGATCGTAAGTCAAAAATTAGTTATCATATTTTTTTTATTTATTAATTAGTTGCCACTAAAACTCAGTGTCCATTGCTAGGTAAAAATTAATGAAAACCTTTACCGCAATATTTTAGAATTTTGTGGCAACTATAGTCAATGCTAAAAGTTCAATTCCTTTAGTGAATCCTAGTTGGCAATGCTTAGGTGGAAGGATTGGTCCAACATGGCCTGTCACATTACTAAAAATTTGGGGTGTTGACTCTTGAGGATATTTGTGGTCTTTTGGGATAATGACAAGGGCATTTTTTTATCTCAAAATATAATGAAAGGTATAAGTGGTTGATTTCGCATGGATCAGGGGCAAATTTGACCTTTTTCATATATTTGTGCTACCATTTCAATATTTTATGATTCGCGAACCTTTTTGTGTGAAGAGCTTTTGATTCTTCGCAAGAGAATATCAAAGCCTAATATCAAAAGACTGCATCGGTATTAATTATTACTCCTTTCATTTTATTTTAGGTGGTATCATTTGACTTGGCACGATATTTAAGGAAAAAAGGAAGACTTTTGAAATCTTGTGGTCTAAAATTATTCTTAGATATTTGTGTGGTTATGAATCATTTCATTAAGGGTAAAAAGAAAAATTTAAAGGTAAATTATTTTCAGTTTAAATAAGGTGATATTATTTTTAGGACTTACCAAAAAAATTGTCACGTAAAATGAGAGGAGAAAGTATTAAAATATTCGAATTTATGTGTATGCTTAGTCACTAGTAACACAATCAGGAACTCGAAAATCTATCAGTTGGCCTATGAATTCAAAGTTTTGGAACAGTATTCATGTTCATGTTCATCTTCAACGTATAGACATGTCACTCATCAAATTACTAAGTTCTTTTAATAGCTAGCAAGTGTCATAACAATAAACACGTGGCTAAGACAAAATCAACCAACACACATGTACAAGTGACACCAAAACACAGACATTCATAACTTTTTCCCTTATATAAAATAGCTTCATCTCAGAAGCAAGAACAATTAATTTAAAGTAGAAGAAGAATCTGTGTTGAGTGAAAAATTAATATTAAAAGAAATATGGCATCATCAATAGGACCATGGCTGGGTGGTGGACGGAGTACAGATATTGGGCTTGGTGGAAGCCCATTTTTTTCCTGATATATGGGATCCCTTGGGCCTGGGCTTAGGTAGTGGATTGGGCTTGAGGCGTGTTCGTGATGATGATGTTTCTGCATTGGCCCATGCTAGTGTCGACTGGCATGCAATTGATAAAACTCATATTTTTCGTGTTGATCTTCCTGGTTAACCTTCCAAATCCCTTTAAAACCTTTTTTGTTAATCTATATAATGCTTATTTTGCAGAATTTTGATCTTGTTAGTATTTTCTATTTTAATACTCCCTCCATTTATTATTAGATATTTAAAAAAAAAATTAATTTTTATTTTTACTTTTAATTTTGAAGAAATCAATATAGAATAATTTTTTTATATTTATTTAAAAAAATAATATTTTTGAAAAATATAGAATTCTTTGAAAATGTTTAATGAACGATTCATTCTCAGATTACTCAGGTAATATTTTTATAAATAATATCAATATTATAAAATTAGAGATACTCTTACTTGTCATTATATTGTTTAAATGTATTAGAATTTAAACTATAGTTTTAATGAATATTTTTATCAGGTCTAAAATGATAATCTTATTGTATTAATTATTTTCTTATAGTAAGTGTGTCAAGGTAAAATTTGATATCTAACTGGGAACGGGAGGAGTATTATGAAAAGTACTTTTTAAATCAATTAATTTAAACATTGATTAATTATACATGGATAGGGAATTTTTGCCACAAGCACAAATTGTTAGCACTTGTTCATTTGAATTTTGTGGTTTTAGATGAAATTAAATAGTAGAATGAAACAAACAAAATGATATTTAATGTTGATTTTGACTTTATTTTGATTTGAGGCATGTTAATTTCATTTTATCATCGTTTTAATTTTTTTGTCTACTTTTAATTTTCAAATGGCAGGGGTGAAGAAGGAAGATGTAAAGGTTCAGATTGAAGATGACAACATACTGGAGATAAGTGGCGAAAGAGTAAAAGAAGAAGAAGGTGATGGCAAGTGGCACCGTGTGGAGCGTAGGCGTGGCAGTTTCTGTAGAAGATTCCGGCTGCCGAAAAATGCTGACATGGAAGGGATAAGTTGTGGGCTAGTAAATGGAGTTTTAACTGTGAATGTGCCCAAGAAAGAAATGCAAGAGGTTTCCAAAAATGTTAAGTCTATAGATATTGCTTAGTTTACTTGGATTTGGATGTTGGTGGTCCTATGTAATAATATTAGTTTTTGCCATTCTATCCTTGTGAATATAGTATATGTGTGTGAATATAGTATATATGTGTATATGTATCATATAAAATTGAAAGAGGGAATAAAAATATTGAAAGTTGAAATACCAAAATACCTGTGATACCTCATAACGTTACCCTCACATGTACCTATGTTTCAAATCTCAATTTCTATATGTGGGAAGTGTATTAGAGTCATAAGAGACCTCTAGTACTTAGACGAGTTCAAGACTTTCCTATAAAATGAGTTTTGAGTATTGGATTGTGCTAGGGTCAAATTTAAATGATCATAATTTTTAGCACACAAAGAACTGGATGACCCATGACATACCAAATGAAAGCCCTTTGAATTAGTTTTTCAACACAACTGGTTTCACCTTATTCCAAGTTTGGAGTCAAATTTTATGTCCATTTTACTGATGATTGTCAGTGCAAAGTTACATCTACGAGAGTCAGTTATGAGTCGTAATTCGGACTACGACCCGTATCTGCAACTCATAGAAAACATCAGAAAACTATAGATTTCAGCACCAGACTTTATGACCACCTCTTATAAGTCATAGTGTGGGCTCGTAGCAAGTTCTAGAGTCTCCAAAATTGGGCCAAAAGTTTACGAGAGGTTTCCTACGAGTCGTAGGACCTACTACGAGTCGTAAGGTGGCCTGTAGGTCACTTTTGACAGCTTTTTAAGCAAGGTTATTTTGGTCCTTTCCCATCATTCCTAAGCATAGGGTCAACGTTTTTATACCTAAATAAGCCCCAAAACATATCAGATGGCCTCTTTGGTGTTAAAATATTCTTTCTAAGGCATTGAAGAGAAATTCAAGAGAGGAAGAGGGGCTAGGGTTTGAAGGAGAACTTGAGAAATCTTCCAATTTCTTCCAAGATACTTCAAGATTCTACATTCCCAGGTATGTAATGCTTACCAAAGTGTGGATCCCTTTCTTCACACACCCTTTTCCTTTATCTTGAGTCAAGATTTGAGGAGAGTTGAGATATTTAAAAAAATTCTTCTATCTTAATGTTATACCTTTATATTAATCATGAGGTCTTATTTTGCATTACACTACATGAGATAATTTCTATGTTTTCATGAGCATGAATGTAAGATGTTTACATGTATTTTCATTCTTGATAGTATGAATCCTAATTTACATGTTTCCATAGAATTTTATGCATAAATTGAGCATATTGAGTTAGGTAATTGAGTGCATTGAATTGAGTGGATTGATGCACATTGATTTGAGTAACTTGAGTATACATGAGCATGAGGAATATGTTGCATTGAGACACATACATTATGATACATAATGTCTTGATTGTATTGCATGATTAGTTGATTAAATGAGTCTAAATGACTATTTGAGTCTAAGTCGAGTTAATTATTTGCATTGATTAATTGAATTATTGAGTTGAGTTATGAGTTAATGATGAGATGTTGATGAGTTAAGTTATGAGTTGATGATGAGTTGAGTTATGATGATGATGATGAGTTAATGGATGAGTTGAGCATGTTTTAGTTTTGGGAGAAGTATCGAGCACCGAGCAGGAGTGAGTATACTTCTACTTTAACCCACAGACCTACATTTCCAACATAGGATAGTCGTTATAGCTAGTTTGATGGCTCTTGTCCTGCAAATGGACACTTATTATGGATCTAAGAGAGAGTTGATTGCCCTTTTTCGTGGCAAGTTAAGGGCGAGCTTAGCAACGATGCCAATGCATTGTGCATCACCTAACTTAAGGTGGTGGGATGAGGATGTTGGTTAAGAGAAACTCCCAAGAAACATTGATTGATCATGATATTTCAAAATGAGTCTAATTATCATATGCATATTTTTAAAGCATGATTTACTTCAAATGTGCATACATTGAGTTGAGCATGAGTTGTTGAGTTGAGATGAATAAGTCGAGCCTTATTTTTTTGAGCCATTTTACATACCAGTATATTTCATGTACTGAAGTCAATTTTGGGCCTGCATCATTTTATGATGCAGATACAGCAGATAGAGGGCTTCAGCACGCGCATCATTGAGGTCCGGATCAGTACAACCCTCAAGCTTGGTGAGCCCTCCTAGTATCTTGGAGGAGCCCTTTTATCTTTTATTATTATTGAGGACTTTTCTTTTTTTTTGATTGAGGTGCCCATGGTCTATCATGGCACATTTCTAGACTGATGAGTAGAGGGTTCATAGATATTTGAGTGGAGGTTTTGGATTAGTCTTTGTATCTAAACTACTTTCATTGATACTATAAGATAGTAGAGTTATTTTTATATGTATATATGTTCATATTTGATGCTTATTTATTGAGTTATTCTTTCGCTGTTGAGTTTAATGTGATGATGAGACCAAATGGTTCTCTCGGTAGCTAGCGATAGTCTCTGAGTGTCGGTCACGCCAAGGGTACCGTCCTAGGGCGTGACAAACTTGGTATCAGAGCACAGAGTTCAAGAGTCCTAGGGAGTCTATGAAGCCGTGTCTAGTAGAGTCTTATTTATTTGTGTGTCATCCACCATACTTCATAAACATAAAACTATAGGACATTAAGAACTGTTACCCTTTCTTGTAATCTAAGTTCGTGCGATAGAGTTGAAAATTCTATAAAATTCTTTTTTGAATCGTGCGTCACGCGATTGCAGATCATGCCTCCAAGACGTGCAGTAACCCAGAGAAATGCCTCAGCTAGCACTATCAAGAACCCTACTTCAGAGGTTCCTCCTCAAATGGAAACGAGGGGCCGCGGCCGACCGCCCAGGACCACTGGTGTTCCTGTGACACCTACTGTGACACCTACTGCTCCATCTGCTCCTACCTCAGAGGCCAAATTTTGAGGAGCCATAGCTATGCTTACCCAGTTAGTAGCGCTCAACGTGGGAATCAGGGTTCACCAGCCTCTAGCTCTAGTTCTATGATCCCACAACTACTTCTAGATTGAGACATTTTCTGAGGATAAACCCACCAATCTATACAAGGTCTAAGGTTGAGGAGGATCTGCAAAATTTCATTGACGAGATATAGAAGGTGTTGAAAACTATGCATGCCACTGAGACTTAAGGAGTTGAGTTTGCTGCCTACCAACTCAAAGACATGGCTAATGTTTGGTATAACTAGTGGGAGGAAAGTCCAGGTGAGGATGTTAAGCCTACTACTTGGGATAGTTTGAGAGTGTCTTTCTTGATCATTTCTTTCCATATGAGTTGAGAGAGGCAAAGGTTGAGGTGTTTGTAAATCTGAAGCATGAAGGGATAACTGTCAAAGAGTATAGCCTGAAGTTTATCCTATATCTAGGTGTACACTAAAGATGGTTCCAGATATGAGGCCGAAGATGAGGAAATTTGTATCTTGTTGGGTAAACACGTGAAGAAAAAGTGTAAGGCAGTGTTGTTGACCCGGGTATGGACATTTCCAGGATGATAGTCTATGCCCAATAGACTGAGGAGGATAAGAAGAAAGACAGAGAGAAGCATCTTAGTAAGAAGGCCAGATCAGCAGGGCCTCAGTTCAGTTAGAGTAAGTAGAATAAGGGAGATAAGTCCTATTTTCAGAAGAGATCTTCTAGCTATGCACCATCTTCAGCTAGTGCATCAACTCCTAGCCATCAGAGGTCCCAAGGTCAGCCAAGTTTTAGGAAACAGAGTGCATAGTCTCAAGCAAGTGTGACTCTTGGCTCTAAAGGGAAGCCACCTTGTGGGAAATATGGCAAGATGCATTTGGGAGAGTGTAGAGATAGAGGAAATGCTTGCTGATAGTGTGGTCACCTAGGTCACTTTCAGAGGGATTGTCCAATATGGGGAAATAAGGCCCAGACTTCTACCTCAGCACCACCAGCGAGAGGTAATCAGAGAAGTGTTGCACCAGGGGCAGGCAGTAGGAAAAATTATTTATATGTAATGGGGAATCGACAGGACCAGGAGATGGCACCAGACGTTGTGATTGGTATGCCTCAAGTCTTTACCTTTCCTTGCTATACTTTACTTGATCCAGGTGCAAATTGCTCTTTTATGATGCCATATATGGCAAACAGATTTGAGATTCTTCCTGAGTGCTTGTCTGAGCCATTTTTTGTTTCTACTCCTGTTGGTGAGTTCATTCGAGCTGAGAGGATCTATAGAGATTGTGTGGTATCCATCTATCACAGGGATACTCTTACTGGTTTAATTGAGTTGGAGATGGTTGATTTCGATGTAATCCTTGGTATGGATTGGCTTTACGCCTGCTATGCCTCTGTTGATTACCAAACTCGGACCGTCAAATTTCAGTTTCCGAATGAGCTTATTATTTAGTGGAGGGGAGATTCTCTTGCACCGAAGGGTAAGTTTATTTCTTACCTAAGGGCTCAAAAATTGATCTCTAAATGATGTATCTATCAACTCATACGAGTCAAGTTCGATGATGTTGAGTCTCTTTCCCTTGAGTCTATTCCTATTGTGAGTTTCCTTATGTGTTCCCTGAGGATCTACCTGGAGTCCCTCCTGATAGGGAGATTGACTTTGGAATTGATGTTCTTCCTAATACCCAACCTATCTCTATTCCACCATATAGAATGGCCCCTGCGAAATTGAAAGAATTGAAAGAGTTGAAAGAGCAGCTGAGGGACTTATTAGAGAAAGGATTCATAAGACCAAGTGTCTCTCCATGGGGTGCTCCGGTCCTATTCGTTCGAAAGAAGGATGGTTCTTTAAGGATGTGCATTGACTACTGGCAGTTGAATAAGGTGACTATTAAGAATAAGTATCCCTTTTTGAGGATTGATGACTTATTTGACCAACTTCAGGGTGCCACTATTTTCTCTAAGATAGACCTCAGATCACGCTATCATCAGTTGAAAGTGAGAGAATGTGACATCCCGAAGATAGCTTTTCAAACACGATATGGTAAGTTTGAGTTCTTAGTGATGTCTTTTGGGTTGACGAATGCACATGCAACTTTTATGGGCTTGATAAACAGAGTATTCCGATAGTATCTCGGCATGTTCATGATTGTTTTATTGATGATATTTTGGTATACTCTAGATATGAGGAATAGCATACCAATCACCTTAGGATCATTTTGCAGACACTTAGAGATAATGAGTTATATGTGAAGTTTTCTAAGTGTGAATTTTGGCTCAAACCTGTGGCTTTCTTAGGCCATGTAATTTTTGGAGATGGAATCCGAGTAGATACTCAAAAGATCGAGGTGATCAAGAATTGGCCAAGGCCAACCTCAGCAACTGAGATAAGGAGTTTCCTGGGTTTAGCTAGCTACTATTGGAGATTTGTTAAGGGATTTTCTTCCATATCCGCACCATTGACCAAATTGACTCAGAAGAAATTCAAGTTTCATTGGTCCGACAAGTGTGAGAGGAGTTTCCAAGAGCTAATGACGAGGTTAACCACTATACCCGTGTTGACCTTGCCTAATGGGATAGATGGATTTGTGATCTATTGTGATGCTTCGAGGGTAGGATTAGGGTGTGTGTTAATGCAGAAGGGGAAAATTATTGCCTATACTTCGAGACAACTTAAGGTGCATGAGAAGAATTACCCCACTCACGATTTGGAGTTGGCAGCTGTAGTGTTTTCTCTCAAATTATAGCGCCGCTATTTATATGGGGCACATGTGGATGTGTTCATAGACCTCAAGAGCTTGTAATATGTCTTCACCTAGAAAGAGCTTAATTTGAGGCAAAGGAGATGACTTGAGTTGCTTAAGAACTATGACATGAGCATCCTCTATCATCCAAATAAAGCTAACGTGGTTGCTAATGCTCTTAGTAGGTTATCCATGGGAAGTACTACCCATATGGAGGAGGAGAAGAGAGAATTAGCCAAGGAGGTTCATAGACTAGCACGACTAGGAGTCTAACTAGATGAGTCAGGCGAAGGAGGAGTTCATGTGTGTAATGGGTCTGTATCATCCCTAGTAGTAGAGGTGAAAGAGCAATAAGATTAAGATCCAGTCCTATTACAGTTGAAGGACGATGTGCATAAGCAGAAGGTGTTGTTTTTTGCCAAAGGGGTAGATGGAGTGTTGAGGTATCAAGGCAGATTACACATTTCAAATGTTGATGGGGTTCGAGAGAAGATCATGGTAGAGGCCCACAGTTCAAGATATTCCATCCACCCAGGGTCTACTAAGATATATCGTGACTTAAGGAAAGTCTACTGGTGGAGCAGAATGAAGAGAGACATTGCTAAGTTTGTTTCTAGATGTCCGACACTGCAGAGGACTATGCCTGGTTGTATATAAGGGAGATTGTTAGGTTGCATGGAGTCCCTTTGTCCATCATCTCAAATAGAGGAGCTCAATTCACCGCCCAGTTTTGAAAGTCATTTCAGAAGGGTTTGGGTACGAAGGTGCTCCTTAGCACAGCTTTCTACCCTCAAACGGATGGCCAGGCAGAACGTTCTATTCAGCCATTAGAATATATGTTGAGAGATTGTGTCATTGATTTTAAGGGTAATCAGAATGACCACTTGTCGTTGATAGAATTTACCTACAACAATAGCTTTCACTCAAGCATTCAAATGGCCCCATATAGGCACTCTATGGGAGAAGGTGTAGGTCATCGATTGGATGGTTTGAAGTAGGTAAAGCAGAGTAGATTGGACCGGACTTGGTTCACCAAGCAATGAAAAAGGTGAAAATCATTCGAGAGATGTTGAGGACTGTACAAAGTAGACAGAAATCCTACACAGATGTTAGAAGAAGAGACTTAGAGTTTAAGGTCAATGATTAGGTGTATTTGAAAGTGTCCCCCATGAAGGGTGTGATGAGGTTTGGAAATAAAGAAAAGTTGAGTCCAGGATACATTGGCCCTTATCAGATCATAAAGAAAGTGAGCAATGTGGCTTATGAGTTAGAACTACCCCCAGAGTTAGAGGCCATCCACCCGGTCTTCCACATTTGTATGCTTAAGAAGTGTTTAGAAGATCCACAGTTGGTAGTGCCTATCAAGAGTATTGGAGTGAGAGACAATCTAAGTTATAAGGAGATCGCTGTCCAAATCCTTGATCACCAGGTTCAAAAATTGAGAAACAAAGAGATTGCATCTGTCAAAGTATTGTGGAGGAACCAATTTGTAGAAGAAGCTACTTGGGAAGCGGAGGAGGATATGAAGGCCAAATACCCTCACTTATTCCAGCCTACCAATGATGAGAGAGTTGATGGTGAGTATTCTTCCTCTAAATTCTTGAAATTCCTATTCCTTACGTCTTCTTTTTGTTGTTGGTAAGCTAGAGATCTAGAGTCCGAGTGAGGATTGATGTGATGCATTGATTGTTTAATTATTTACTTGCTAAGTTTCTTTCTTTATTGATTGCACAAGTGAGTTGAGAGCTGGTTAATTATTAAAGCCCCTAGATAAATTTGTGCCTTGCGCAAAATCTCAAGTTACTCATCATTCGAGGATGAATGATCCCAAGAGGGAGATATTGTGACACCTCATAACACAACCCTCATATGTACCTATGTTTCAAGCCTCATTCCTATATGTGGGAAGTGTACTAGAGTCATAAGAGACCTCTAGTACTTAGACGAGTTCAAGATTTTTCTATAAATTGAGTTTTGAGTGTTGGATTATACTAGGTTAAATTTAAATGATCATACCTTAGCACACAAAGAACTGGATGACCCATGACATACCAAATGAAATTCCTTCGAATTACCTTTCCAACGCAACTGGTTTTACCTTATTCTGATTTTAGAATTAAAATTTATGTCTATTTTACTAAAGCCTATCAGTGCAGAGTTGGACCTACGAGAGCCAGTTAAGAGTCGTAATTTGGACTATGATCGGTATCTGCAACTCATAGAAAATATCAGAAAACTATAGATTTCAGCCTCAAACTTTATTACCACCTCCTACGAGTCGTAGCATGGGCTACGAGTCATAGTGTGGGCTCATAGCAAGTTCTAGAGTCTCCAAAAATTGGGGCAAAATTTTACGAGAGGTTTCCTACGAGTTGTAGGACTCACTACGAGTCGTAAGGTGGCCCGTAGGCCACTTTTGACAGCTTTTTAAGTAAGGTTATTTTGGTACTTTTCCACAATTCCTAAGCATAGGTTCAATGTTTTTATACCTAAATAAGCCCCAAAACATATCAGATGGCCTCTTTGGTTTTGAAATATTCTCTAAGGCATTGAAGAGAAATTCAAGAGAGGAAGAGGGGCTAGGGTTTGAAGGATAACTTGAGAAATCTTCTAATTTCTTCCAAGATACTTCAAGATTCTACACTCCCAGGTATGTAAGGCTTACCTAAGTGTGGATGCCTTTCTTCACACACCCTTTTCTATTATCTTGAGTCAAGATTTGATGAAAGTTGAGATTTTTGATAAATTTCTTCTATTTTAATGTTGTACCTTTATATTCATCATGATGTCTTATTTTATATTATATTACATGAGATAATTCCTATATTTTTATGATCATGAATGTGAGATGTTTACATGTATTTTCATTCGTGATAGTATGAACCCTAATTTACATGTTTCCATGAACTTTTATACATAAATTGAGCATATTGAGTTGGGTAAATTGAGTATATTGAATTGAGTGGATTGATGCACATTGATTTGAGTAAATTGAGTATATATGAGCATGAGAAATATATTGCATTGAGACACATACATTATGAAACTTGATATCTTGATTGTATTACATGACGGGTTGATTAAATGAGTCTAAATAACCGTTTGAGTCTAAGCCAAGTTAATCATTTGCATTGATTAATTGAATTATTGAGTTGAGTTATGAGTTAATGATGAGATGATGATGATTTGAGTTATGAGTTGATGATGAGTTGAGTTATGATGATGATGATGAGTTAATTGATGAGTTGAGCATGTTTTAGTCTTGGGAGAAGTATCGAGCACCAAGCGGGGAGTGAGTATACTTCTACTTTAATCCACAGAACTACATTGCCAACATAGGATAGTCGTTACAGCTAGCCTGATGGCTCTTGTCCCGCAAGTGGACACTTATTATGGTTCCAAGAGAGAGTTGATTGCCCTTTTCCATGGCAAGTTAAGGGCGGGCTTGGCAACGATGCCGATTCATTGTGCATCACCTAACTTAAGGTGGTGGGATGAGGATGTCGTTTAAGAGAAACTCCCAAGCAACATTGATTGATCATGATATTTCAAAATGAGTCTAATTATTATATGAATATTTTTAAAGCATGATTTACTTCAAATGTGCATACATTGAGTTGAGCATGAGTTGTTGAGTTGAGATGAATAAGTCGAGCCTTATTTTCTTGAGCCATTTTACATACCATTATATTCTATGGACTGATGTCCATTTTGGGCCTACATCATTTTATGATGTAGATAGAGGGCTTCAGCATGTGCATCATTGAGGTCTGGATCAATACACCCCTCGAGCTTGGTGAGCCCTCCTAGTATCCCGGAGGAGCCCTTTTATCTTTCATTATTATTGAGTGCTTTTCTTTCTTTGATTGAGGTGCCTATGGTCTGTCATGGCACATTTCTAGACTGATGAGTAGAGGCTTCATAGACATTTGAGTGGAGGTTTTGGATGAGTCTCTGTATCTAAACTACTTTCATTGATACTATGACATAGTAGAGTTATTTCTATATGTATGTATGTTCATATTTGATGCTTATTCATTGAGTTATTCTTCCATTGTTGAGTTTAATGTAACGATGAGACCAAGTGGTTCTCTCGAGGGCTAGCGATAGTCTCTGAGTGCCGGTCACGCCAAGGGTAGCCTCCCGGGGCATAATAATACCCTTGTAAAATTTGGTTATTACAATAATATCATTATATATTTTTTATATATATAATTTATTATTATTATTATTATTATTATTATTGAATAGTCAATTAAGCTGCATTTTTAATTTCATCATTCAATGTTTATTTTAGTTATTATAATTATTGGTTAACTAATGAAAGAATAATAAACTGAAAAACTTTTGATTTTCTTCCATTACCAATTTAACTAGATAATGAATCATCTCATTTGTTATCTTAAGTTTTTCTCACAAATCAACTTAGCATAAATTGAATAGTCATTCTAAAGTATGTATAATCCCTTCGTGGCTCTTCTTTAGAATATATAATAGTGACAAGTTGAAGATTTCTATAAAGGTATGCTCATTTTATTTGGTTTATTTTCTATGAATGATCATGAAAATATATCTATCTATCTATATATATATATATATATATATATATGTGTGTGTGTGTGTGTGTGTGTGTGTGTGTGTGTGTGTGTGTGTGTGTGTTTTCAAGTACTATCCTATACTGTAATTGTTTGGGTCATACTGGAAATCTTTTTAGTATTTATAATAGTTCAAATCAAATTGATGGAGTGTATTATGCTGCTCTATGTACTTTATGTTTGTAAATATTTTTTGCAATAAGTATGTATAAAATTTGTGACTAGTACATCTCAAAATTGGTTTGTGTTTCTACACTTGATTTTATAGATTCTAACACTATATAATTATTTATCATTCAATAAATAATTAGTTTGAATTGTCGAATTGTTCAACAATATCAGATTGTACTATTGCACTTTGAATATTTTTATTATTTATTTCTATAGGTATACTATTTTCTTAGGATACACGTGCAAAGCACATGTTCAATAGTAAAATTAAAAAATATAAAATATATTTTTATCAGTTTTAGAGAAAATAGCCAAAAAAAAAACCCCTAACTTATACTCATATTTTCAATTACACACTTTAACGTCACGGAAGTCCTATCACCCCCTTGGAGTATTTAATACTGAAATTGTTACCTCTTTAAATGTTTAGCTGGCAATGTAAGTGTATTTCACTCTTTGAGAGAGTGAGTATAAAAAATAGATATTAAAATTTTATTTTTAATATCTCTTTTCGTAAATATATGTTTATTTAATTTTTTTTCTTATTTATGATCTTTCTTCTCTACAGCAAAAAGATCAAATTCCTCCTTCACTTAGCACCTCCAAGCCTCCACTCCACCATCATTTTCATCAGATTTACTATTATTAATTTCACATGAAATTCTAAACTTTCATGTAAAAAAAATTATAAATCAATCAAATCAATTATAGATAAAGACATGTATTTATATTAATTCAAAAGGATTTGGATCAGATTTGAAAAAAATCAAATTGGGTTTACATCAAATCCAATTGAACTTCCAAAAGAAAATTTATTTCTTTTTTTATCAATAGATCCTTTAACTATCAATTTTAAATCTCAATTAATCAACTACGTTTTAGAATTCATATATTATCAATTTCATCAAATGTTCGATTAATAGTGAATCAACTTTTTCCCCTTTAAATCTTTAATTTCATCGTCTTTTCTTGAAATTTTTTCTGGATCTACCATTGAAGTTATTATTTCATTTTTTGCAAAGAAGACCAGGTTGTTTTCGTAATACCCAAAACTTAAAAATTGAAAAAAAACAGAGATGAAATGCTTCTATTTCCCGTAGGATGAGGAAGAAGGGGGAACTTTGAGTTCTAGGGACTCGAAGGTTTCATAGGTTCATTTGTGAGTGTAGCGTCCAACCAGTTTTAATACAAGGACGTTGAGGTTTGATTTGAATTTGGAATTGAGGGATTTTACTTTCCCCTCACTTTTTATTAGTTTGTGTTTTAAATCTTCCAACGAGCAAAGCTTGAATATAGATCCACGAGCTCTGCAATTGTTGTTCTTCTTGGTTCCTCACAGGTCAACTTTAATGAACTTTGATGTTGCAGTAATGATGAAATAACTTAGGGGTATGAAGGAATGGAGAGTATAAGAGAAAGGGGAAAAAAATTATAAAAAAGACTGGAAAAAAATAATAAATTAGTCAAATTTCCATGTGTCAAACGCGTGAGATTCACACATTAATATAGATGTGGTTGTGGCTTTTTAAGGGTGTAATTATTTCAATTTAAAATAGTTCAGGTGGGTGGTAGGACTCCTGTGAAGTTAAATTGTGTAGTTAAAAATACGAGTGTAGGTAGGGGGATTTTTTGGCTATTTTCTCTCATTTTTATGTACATTGTTCAATTAAAGTACTGACTTATAAATACTTGCATAATTTTAAGTACCTGGACTTATTAGGGGGTATTTATCATTTGGGACTTGTTTGTTTTGAATCCAATGAGGTGTCAAATGTGAATTTGGATTATAGCATACTTTGGTGAACATTAGATTCTAAGATACCTCTAGAGTAATGTCAATGGAAAGACAGTTGAGCGTGCAGATGTTATACTAGATTAGTACTGGATACTCATCATTCTAAAGACTACCTGAGTAGTCGCCTCAGGAGGAAGGAATGACTGAGATTTTTCATAAAAATATTCAAATTATTTCTGGCTTCCAGATGTAAGAAGTCGGATAAGGCCTTTATTTAGATAAAACAACACACGTTCGGATTACACTGCTAAACATCAACTAATAGATGACCTCAACAGGCTCGAAGCCTTTCTCAATTGATGCCTTCACAGCATCCACCACAAGTTGTGTCTTTCTACTAATTGTTGCCCACTTCTTCTCAGGTTTACAACATTTCTCTTTGATACTTACAACCAGATTAGAGAACTCTTTCACCATAAGAGCCTCTTGGGGAAGTTGCTCACTTGGTGCAGGGTGAATCGATGTAGCAAGTTCACCTTCTATTATGTAAAATAGAGCAACATTTTCTTTAAATGGACCTACAATATTCTGGACACGCAAAGTCCCTTTGGATCTACTAGGAACGATATTCATGGCTAGATTGGCTAAAAATTTTGACAGAGTTTTCTCTATTTTACTGACTACCCACCTGTATACAGAAATGGATCTACTAGGAACGATATTCATGGCTAGATTGGCTAAAAATGAACAATAAAAAGTTGCCACTTTTTTATCGTTCCAACTCAAAGTAGCATCACAAGATAGGATGACTCCAGCTTCATTCATTTGTGGATCAGACAGAGCTGTCACTATTTCGGGCAATTCATAATCAGTAGCCCACAAGATTGCACGAATAGTGTACCAACCAGCATCGCCTAGAGCACCAAGAGCATCAAGATCAGGCTTTACACAAATGTCATTCTTAAGAAACTCATCATCAGTAGGAAAAGCAAATGTGTTATCCACCTGTCAATAGAAAATGAGACCATCTTTAACCATGAAGAATCCCCTAGTCCAAACATGGA
The DNA here is from genome assembly GCA_000787875.1 of Solanum virginianum. Classification (NCBI taxonomy): domain Eukaryota; kingdom Viridiplantae; phylum Streptophyta; class Magnoliopsida; order Solanales; family Solanaceae; genus Solanum; species Solanum virginianum. Next base: position 1,788 of record DF367336.1, on the reverse strand, counting down.
TTAAAGAGTAAAGAGAAGTTGGGTAGTAAAAGGCAGTAAGTTCATAAATCTTCATTTGGGTATTCACAACTATGATAAAGTTTCAACTTTTTGCATCAATTCTATTTTTCTTCAATAGACACTGGTTGTGCATCGGCTGATTCATTTTGGTTTTTATACATTATCGGTTCAGTTTATCAATTTTCGATTTTTAAATATGTTAAACCAATAACAAATCAATAAGATAATTTTTATTGATTTTTGGTTTATCGATTTTAAGTTCTTAAGGGTTCGATTTTTGATTTACCCGATAAGGATGACAATAAGAATTTGTATTAGCAAAAATAGATGGAGTAGGAAAGAGTAAAGATTAAAGACTAAATACTATAGTGAGTAACTAATAACTTAAATATGATAAAAATTAAAATAGATAAAGTACTACTATAGTGTCTCATTACTATTAAATTACTAATATTTAATTGTTAGAACCCGTATATTGGTATTTTGGTACCATTGCGAACTTTGAGATTAATGTTGTCATTTTCAGGAAACTTGACACGTAAGTGTACTTTTGAAGAATTTGAAAATTCAAGTTGGAATCTTTGTATAAGTATGTGTTTATGAACTTATGGACATTTACATGTACAAGTGTACACTTACAAGACCAAGAATATTAAATCTTTCATTAAGTAATTACAAGTGAAGAAAATGCAAATTCTAGGAACTAAGTGTGTGGCCTTGAAATTGGTTCAAGTGTTAATTGACCAAGAGTTATTTCTTGTTAGTGCCATGACTTGTTATTTTTATATTTATACATACACATAAGTTGCAATAAGGGCCTTATGAAGATTTTTATATTTATATGTGTTGCAAGAAGGCCATAGGGTATTTTATATATC
>DF367337.1:5382-19897 GCA_000787875.1 Solanum virginianum | reverse complement strand
TTGGATTTGCTTGCATGATTTCACACTTGAAATGCATAATTTTATACTAGCACTACACACTCGCCAAGTGTTTGATAAAATGTTCGGGCTATGATTCTTGAATTGTTGAAGGCCTAATGCTTAGCATATGAGATCTATGAGGTTATGATGATGAAATTATGTTGTATATGTGTTAATTTCATGATAAGCTTCTATAGTGTTACATGTTGACCACTAACCTTGTTGAGGGGTTGATACCTTGACTACTTTGATGGAGGGTGTTAGAGTGGAGTCTTTGCTGCCCCCTTCCTATTGGGGATCTGACTCCCCATTTTCATAAAGAGAAAATGGCCCTATTACACTCTACACCTATGGTCAGGTAAGCTGAGGGGTTGATACCTTGACCACTTTGATGGAGGGTGTTAAGTCTATTAACCTTGTTCAGAGGTTGATACCTTGACCACTTTGATGGAGGGTGTTAAGTCTACTAACCTTGTTGAGGGGTGATACCTTGACACTTGGATGGAGGGTGATAAGTCCATTAACCTTGTTGAGGGGTTGATACCTTAACCACTTTGATGGAAGGTGTTAAGTTCATTAACCTTGTTGAGGGGTTGATACCTTGACCACTTTGATAGTGGGTGATATGTCATTAACCTTGTTGAGGGGTTGATACCTTGACCACTTTGATGGAAGGTGTTAAGTCCATTAACCTTATTAAGAGGTTGATACCTCGATCACACCAAGGGAACGCTAAGCCTTGGATTTCGAGTACTAGTTGTTTAGTCTATGATGATGGTCTCTTCTTATATATGTAATATATTCTATATAAGAATGTTTTTACTTCAAGCATCATTCACACATGTTATCATTTTAGTATATTATCCAATGCTTATGATTATGCATTTTTCCTATGATGCCTATCTCTTGTTGTATTGCATTCAACATACTTAGTACATTCAAACGTACTAATATATACTCTATGTATACAAGATGTTACCATGTAGGGATCAGAGCCCTATTTGGTTATCATCCTTCTCCTCTGTGTGGTTAGTACGATTGTCTCTCAAGCTAGGTAGTGAGTCCTCTATTCCAGGGATGTTGGTCTATATTTCTTATGCTATGTATTGATACTCTCATCTTTATTTCTACTATGACTATAAGGGTAAGCCCAGTTGCTTGTCTTGGGCACCCCCACTAATTATCTATTTTTAGAGGTATTTTTTGTCAAGTTGTGTATTATGCTTGAGCTTTGACTCATCTATGATATTCAAGTATTACTCTCTCTTTCTCTCTTGATCCCTTAGTCTTGATTTCCCTTGTTCATGCTTATCTCTTATTGTTATTTTTAATTATTTCTGTGACCAAGGATATGTAATGATATGCTATGAGGCTTGTTTGGGTTTCCTTCGGGTTCCCCATTCGCTGGTCATGTCTAGGCCCTAGGTCCGGGGCGTGACAAAGATGGTATCAGAGCACTATGTTATTATATCTTCGGAGTCCAATTCACTGCATTGATTAGAGACCTATTCATGGTTGTGTTATGCACCACAACCATGAGTAGGAGGCTACGAGACATTTTAGAAATGTTTCTCTCCTTCATGGTTAATGTCATGCTATAAAGTTGAGATAAGGTTATTCCCCCCTATGATTGTTCTTTGATATGCTAGAACATGCCTAACATAAGGGAAAGAAGAGCCCGCACTATCGAGGAACAATCACCTCTTCCCACCCCTCAAGCTCCTCAAGATGGGAGATCGGTTCATGAAGAGATCCAAGATGCTCTCATGTTGCTAGATCAAGTTGTGTCTAATCAAGCCAACCAAGGGGCTCAAGCCCCTCATGTTTCTACTCGGGCATCTCGAGTGAGGGACTTTTTGAGGATGAACCCATCGGTATTCTATGGGTCAAAGGTTGATGAGGACTCTCAAGAGTTTATTGATGAGGTCTACAAGGTATTGGCTACCGTGGGAGTTAGATCAGAGGAAAAGGTGGAGCTGATGGCCTACCAACTCAAAGGGGGTAGCACAAATATGGTATAATCAATGGAAGGAAGAGGAGGGGGTTGACAATGTGGTATTATGAGAGGAGTTCAAGGTGGCTTTTCTTAATCGGTTCTTTCCACCTAAGCTTAGGGAGGCTAAGATGGTAGAATTCATGAATTTGAAATAACGTTCCTTGAGTGTGAGGGAGTATACCCTTAAGTTCAATCAACTTTCAAAATATGCTCCCCAATTGGTTGTTGATCCAAGGTCTAGGATGAGTAAATTCATGATGGGAGTATCCGACTTGGTGAGTGAGGAGCGCCTATTCGCTATGTTGATTAGTAACATGGATTTGGCCCGCTTGATGACCTATGCCAAAAAAATAGAGGAGGAAAAGTTGAGGAAGAGAAGAGGTAAGGAGGCCAAGAGGGTCCGTGGTGAAGGAAAGTCCCAAAGTCCAAAAGGTAGTGGTAGTATGGTACTTTATGATAGGTGTCCAAAATATGGTAGACGCCAAGATAGCCCGTGCTTGATGAAGACCAATGCTTGTTATAGTTGTGAAGAGGAGGGCCAAAATATAATAGATTGTCCTTATAGGTGCAACGAGGGTAAAAGTGGTGATGTTGATCAAGGGGATGCTCCAAAACATAATCGGTTCTATGCTCTTCAAAGACAGGCAAAGAGGGGAAGAGGTGCTGATGATGCTATCGGTATATTAAAGGCTCTTCTTAATGTTGTTGTGCATGCTTTGATGGTTTCGTGGGTTACTCTTCCTTTCATTATTCCTTTTGTTGCTAGTACGGTATGATTATGTGAGTCTATTATTTTTAAAAGGGTTTAAGGGTTGCTCATGTTCTTATTGCATAAGGTCTTGTCTTGTGATTTTGATTTTGATTGAACGTAACTTGATGGGATGGAGGTCTTGGTGTGGTTAGCTACTTGCATATTGTGTTTCCAATAAGGGTAGAACCCATAAGGTTGTAATATTATGGTTATAGATGGTTGATTTGTTTGGATAACTACAATGTGATAGTCAATTATCTATGCTTGATCTTTAGTGTGTGTTTTGTCCCCAAGTGAGGATGAGGATAGGTGATATCCGTAAGTGTCTTTTTGGATTAGAAGTGAGCATTTTGAGTATGATTGGAGTTGTTTGGTTGACTTATGCATCGACAATGTTTATGGGTTTCATGAATAGGATCTTAAAACCCTACCTTGACATGTTTGTGGTGGCCTCTATTGGTGGAGCATTGATTTATTTAGAGCTTGTGAATTATTTTGTGGTAGTATTGCAAGTCATGGATGATGAGGGGATTGTTTGCTACATATGATAGGTATGAATCGAAGATAACAAGAAGGTGGTTAGAACTCTTTATGGATTATAATTTGAGTGTACATTATTTTCCCCGATAAAGCTAATGTTGTGGTCGGTGCTCTAGGTAGCCTAGCATGTGTTGATGATGGTGGCAAAGAGGTGACTAGAGAGGTTCATCGATTGGCTAGATTAGGGGTTAGGTTGAAGGAAGTTAAGCATGGTAGTGTAGTATTCTTGATGGTTCCAAATCTTTTTTGGTTGGAGAGGTGTAGTTTAAGCAAAGCCTTGATTCCGCTTTATTAGAGTTGGAGTTTTGGATGAAGAGATAGTAGAGTAGAGGTTGTCTCCTAAGGGGGAGATTGTGGTTTATGGTACCAAGTGGACTAGGTGTGTTTAAGGTTGACAATTGAGTTTAGGAGTGTGAGTCCTTGTAGAATATAGAGGGAGGTTGGTAAGGTTGCTTAAGGATTGGAATTACCTAGGGATATGGTTATGGTTTGTCCAGTTCTTCATGCTTCTAGGTTGAGGGGATGTGTTGGTGACTCTAGTGCTATGTAACATTTTGTGGTTGTGGGTGTTGTGGAGGATAAGTTGACTTAGAAAGAGGTCCCGATGGAGGTATTGGATGAAAGGGTTGAAGAAGTTGGTTAATAAGGATGTGGTGCTCGTCAAGGCCCATTGGAAGAATCATCAAGTCGATAGTGACTTCCGGGGAGCCAAGGTGGGTGTGTAAAAGCAATATTCATATCTCTTTTATTCTATTAAAGCTTGTGATTACACATCAAGTATTTCCATGATTCCAAGCCTTATGGTTCAGCCCCTATGTCATTTGCATGCATCTATGTTTATGTTAACAAGTTCATAAAGATTTTTGACACTTATGTTAATATTTTAAAAATGGTGTTTGAAATGTATTGTTGCATTATTGTTGGGGATGATTTGTTCATCATTACTCTTCTCATATACATTTCTCTGACATTCAGGGACGAATGATCCCAAGGGGGAGATATTTTTACCCCAAAAAGTGCTCGAAAATGTGCCTGAAATCGTAATATCCATATATCTGAAAATTTGTGCATGATATCAAAAATCTGATTTCATATTCTTGTTTAGGGGGTCAAATTGAGTGAGAAAAGGGTCTAACCTCGATTTTAGAGCAAACGATTCACAATTTCAAATTTCAAAGTGTCAATTTTCAGAGGGGTTTGCGCGTTGCTGGTGCAACGCGCCAGTGCTCTTTTTCTGTGTATTTTTCTTTACTTCGGTCCAAGACTTTTAAGTCTTGGGCCTAAGTGTTCCTATATGTGAAAATACCTATACTTAGCCTTATTTCACCCTCGTATCATTCAAGAGATTCTCAAATACTCTCTCAAACACTTAGACAATATTTCATCTCCAAATTCAAGTCTCAAAAACTCATCCGGATATTAAGGTTCTCATTCAAGCTTCAAGTCTCCATCTCCAATCTTTTTCAAGGATTCTCCATAGGCTAAGGTATGTTGGTTTCAATCATTGGGTCCTTTTACCCATGGTTCCCAAGCTTCCTTTTACCTAAAATTGTATGATTTAAAGTTGATTTACACATGGATCTTACTTATTATGAATTTCATTGCACACTATATTGGGGTTTCATGAAATTGTGATTGTTTTAGCATATTTTGAGCTACGAATCTAAGATTTATTATGAGATTTGACAAAGGGCTTTGATGTATATTACTTGAGTATGTTACCAAGTATTGATTGATAGTTTTACATTGGATTTTCTTGCATGATTTCACTCTTGAAATGCATGGTTTTATACTAGCACTACACACCCACCAAGTGCTTGATATAATGTCCGGGTTATGATTCTTGAGTTGCTGAAGGCCTAATGCTTATCATATGAGATCTATGACTTTGTGATGATGAAAGTATGTTTTATATGTGTTAGTGTCATAATAAGCTTCTATAGTGTTACATATTGACCATTAACCATGTTGAGGGGTTGATAACTTGACCACTTTGATGGAGGGTGTTAAGTCCATTAACGTTGTTGAGGGGTTGATACCTTGACCACTTTGATGGAGGGTGTTAAGTCCATTAACCTTGTTGAGGGGTTGATACCTTGACCACTTTGATGGAGGGTGATAAGTCCATTAACCTTGTTGAGGGGTTGATACCTTAACCACTTTGATGGAGGGTGTTAAGTCCATTAACCTTGTTGAGGGATTGATACATCAATCACTACCAAGGGGGTGCTAAGCCTTGGATTCCAAGTACTAGTTGCTTGATCTATGATGATGGTATCTTCTTATCAATGTAATATGTTCTATAGAAGCATGCTTTTACTTCAAGCATTATTCATACACGTCATATTATTAGTATACTATCCAATGCTTATGATTATGCATTTTGCCTATGATGCTTATCTCTTGTTGCATTGCATCCTACATACTTAGTACATTCAAACATACTAACATATACTCTATGCCTATATGATGTTACCATGTAGGAATCGGAGCCCCATTTTGTCATCATCCTCCTCCTTCGCATGACTAGTACGATTGTCTCTCAAGCTAGTTGGTGAGTCCTCTATTCCGGGGACGTTGGTCTATATTTCTTATGCTATGTATTGATACTCACATCTTTATTTCTACTAAGACTATGAGGGTGAGCCCGGTTGCTTGTCTTGGCCCTCGCTAAGTATCTATGTTTAGAGGTGTTGTTGGACAAGTTGTGTATTATACTTGTGCTTTGACTCATCTATAGTATTCAAGTATTACTCTCTTTTTCTCTCTTGCTCCCTTAGTCCCAATTCCCCTTGTTCATGCTTATCTCTTATTGTTATTTTTAATTGGTTCCGCGAGCAAGGATATGTAATGATATGCTATGAGGCTTGTTTAGGGTTCCTTCGGGTTTCCCATTCGCCAATCACGTTTAGGCCCTAGGTTCGAGGCATGACAAGAACCCCTTAACGAACCTTCTATAATAGCCTCTTCTCCCTCAAGGTTTGCAAAACCAACCTCAAATGATCCATATGCTCCCGTTCACTTCGGGAATAGATAAGAATATCAGCAATGAAAATAACCACAAAACTATCAAGGAAAGGCTTGAACACTCAATTCATAAGATCCATGAACACGACCGAAGCATTAGTCTGGCCAAACGACATCGCCACAAACTCAAAGTGCCCATATCTTGCTTGAAAGGCTGTCTTGGGAATATCACATTCTCTAACCTTTAATTAATGATACCCGGCATGGAGGTCAATCTTCGAAAAGTGAGTATCCCCTTGAAGTTGGTCAAATAAGTCATCGATCCTAGGCAATGGGTACTCATTTTTAATGGTTACCTTATTTAATTGCCTATAATTAATACACATCCGAAGAGATCCATCTTTCTTCCTTACAAATAACATCGGAGCACCCCATAGAGTATACTTGGCCTAATGAAACCCTTCTCTAACAAATCTTTCAACTGACCCATCAATTTCTTCAATTCAGTCGGTGCCATACGATAGGGAGGAATAAAGATAGTTTGAGTATCCAAAAGAAGATCTATGCCGAAGTTGACTTTCCTTTCGGTAGGAATGCCAGACAAGTCTTCGGGAAACACATGTGGAAACTCATTCACCACCGGAATAGACTTAAGAGTAAGCAATTCAGACTTCACATCTTTAACCCCCACAATGTGATATATACATCCCTTGGAGATCATCTTTGGAGCTTTAAGGTAGGAAATAAACCGGCCTCAGACTCCATATTTTTCACCCTCACAATGTGATATATACACCCATTGGAGATCATCTTTCGAGCTTTGAGGTAGGAAATAAACCGACCTTTAATAGGAAAGTCACTACCTTTCTATTCAAGAACGGGCTCATCGGGAGGTTGGAACTTGACCTTTCGGGTTCTACAATCTATAGAGGCATATGGTGCATGCAACCAATCCATCCCAAGAATCACATCAAAATCATACATTTCAAGTTACATAAGATCACACGGGAATACCTTATGCAACATAGAAACAGTACAACCATAATAGACTCTATGTGTAACAACAAACTTACACACACGAGTATAAAGTGAATAAGGCTCCCTCAAAATTTTCAAACTTAAACCAAATTTAACAGCTAACAGAGGAGTCACAAAAGACAAGTTTGTACCCGGATGAAGCAAAGCATAAACATCAAAATCAAAGACTTTTATTATACCAGTCACAACATCCATAGCCTCTTCAACCTCCTGACGTGCATAGAAAGCATAAAATCTATTGTTCCTCGAAGCCACACCTTGAGGAACCCTTGGCTAACCTTGTACACCTTGAGCCACCTAGCCTTGACCTTTTTAAGGGTTCTTGGGACAATTTACAACCTTGTGATTCTTATCACCACACCCGAAGCAAGCCCCCGAGGTTCTCCAATAGTCACCCGTGTAGTGCTTCCCACATTTATCACACAAAGGGTATCCCTGTCCACCACTAACTGATGCCCTAAGAGGAGGCACTTTAGCATTAGCAACCTAAGTACCCAAAACTTGGCCCTGTTGGAAGCGACCAAAACCACCAACCCGAGAGCAGGAGAATCCACCATCAAAACGGGTTCTCTTAGGATCATACATTCTCCTCGTTTTGAGCTTTTCCCATTTTATATGTTTGGCATAAACCATACATCTAGAGATGTCCATATCCCAATTAAGCATGGCCATACGACATTCTTGTACAAGCAAGTTAGAAACACCGGAGACAAACTTGTGCATTCTTGCATGAGGATCAGCCACAAGTGTCAGAGCATACTTGGAGAGCTTAGTGAACTTGAGGGAATAATCCCTCACACTTATATTACCCTGCCTTAGGTTGATAAACTTGGTCATCTTGACTTTCCTAAGATCAAGTGGGAAGAAACAATCTAAAAAAGCAAGCTTGAATTCTTCCCAATTAACAATATCACCACAAACCCTCTCCATAGACCATTGAGTATACCACACCTATGCTATATCCTTCAACTGATAGGCACCTAGCTCAGCCCTCTCTTTAGAAGTGACACCCATGACATTCAATACCTTGGAGAGCTCATCAATGAACTCTTGAGCGTTCTCGTCAACCTTAGATCCAAAGAACTCCATAGGGTTCATCCGAGTGAAATCCCTCACTCTGGAAGCTGGAGTGGGATCCTGAGGCAGGTTAGTCTACCTAGCCAGAGTAGTCACCACTTGGGAAAGCATGACAAAGGCCGTAAGAAATTCACCATTAGAGATAGGCTCATCCATAGGCCCTTGAGGTACTTAACCTTCATTAGCTGGGACTGGTTTGGCAGGTCTACCATAAGGCATCTTTTGAAATAGAACAAGGATACTATTCAAGGTCAAGGGCTATTCCAACTATTCACTGCATGACATAAGACTTGAAAAAGTGAGACAATTCCTGAAACATCGCCATAGCCTCCCACTTATAGGCATAGTGCACTTCACACCCATAAATAGGACTCTACTTGACGCGACACTTGGACTCTAAGGATCATTTACAAACCTAAGGCTCTGATACCATATTTTTCACAAGTCATTCCAAGGGCCTAGATGTGACATGACGAATGGGAACCTGAGAATCCCCAAACAAGCCTCAAGATACCAAAGCTCGCATTATCGGTTCGAAAGTGCATTCAACAATCAGCATATAGTTCTAAGGGATGGGAATGTAGGACTCACACTTTGGGGATATCATAGGGAAAAGTATTAACATGAGTTCACATAACATATAGCACATAAATACAAAGGGGTGGGTATGTAGGTCTCACAGTATGGGGGCAATTCAGGACTTAGGATCTTTCCATCAAATGTATGATCAAGTCACATAACAATAGTCAAAGATAACTAAATACATAGCATAGACTTATCTATAACCATAGCATATATCGGAAAGAGGTTTACAAGGTGTCCAACAATGCATCTACATAGATGGGTTGGAGGCCAAGACATACCCCGGACTCACCCTCAAATACATAAAGAGAAATAATTAACATAGGTAGATAGATGGTGGCTCGTCCTTGGTAGATAGGACTACCACTACAAATAAGCTTGAAATCTGGGCTAAGTGTCGAATGGTGGATGATCAAAGTCTTTGATCCCTACATGGTGAAATTATGTAGGCAAAAGTACATATTAGTACATTTGAATGTACTAAGTATGCGTGATGCAATGCATGAACTTACCAAGTCCTTCATTTCAATGTTAGATGACAAGGGTACATAATATCGAAAAAGATACATAACAAGAAATATTGTATAACAAATGTCATGAAACCAATGATGCATGAAATGTACATGATACTTATACATAGTGGGGATGTGACATCAACTGACATGAGTAAGGCCAAGCGAGCTCTTACTTGGAATTCCGATGATTACATTAGGGATAAATTTGGGATTTAAGGCCCAAAAAAGGCTTTTAGCTAACCATCTTTATGGGCAACCCCATTTCGGAGGCATCTTTCCTTACAGGCCTCCTATTTCGGAAAGAAACCTATGTTAGGCACATAGTTCAAGGACAGAGAGATGCCTCCATCCATCGGTGCTAAGTCACCATCCCACAAGAAGACATATATGTATACATATATATACATGCTTTCAAGAGACAATAGTCATTTCCAAAACTATTTCAATACATTCTTAGGCTTAAAGACCAAAACATAATTTTATAGTCAATATACTCATGCATAGGAATAGCCTATTCATAAACAAAATGGTGCAAGCACCCAAAATGCTCAAAAAGCCAAAATCGTAGACATGTATGTGATCACATTCTTGTCATATCCAATATTTTATCAAAATCATAACATACAACAAAAATTGGGCTTAACCCACCTCATAATTTTCATAATAATCCATGTATATGAATGCATATGCTATGAATCATGAGAAAATGACATGGGTAACTAAGATTCAATTTAAAATCAATAATATAATAGAAAATTAAGGTGTAAATATAATTAAATCAACATTTCAAAATCATAATATAATTACCAATGCATAAACAAGCCTTAAAGGGGACATGCATACTTATAATTCCGTAAACTCAAAGTAAATCTTTATATAATAGATTAAATCACATTAAAAAATCATCAAATAAACACTTCCCATGCATATATAGTATTTTAGGATTCATAATATTCGAAACTCTGATTTAAAATAAGCTAGAAATTCATAAATGTTAGAACTCATATCTTGGTGTATTGGAACTGTTACGAAATATGAGACTAATGTGCCATTTCTTGAGAATTTGGGACTAAAGTGATATTTTTAGAAAGTTTAGAGACTCAAGTAGAATTTTTAAAACTTGGGTTGTTAAGATTCGTATGTCCTTAATTGGCTCACATAGGAAAAGGTTGAGGACAAAAGTGTATTTTTTTTCTTTTCAAGACTTGAAGTATTAAAGATTTATAAAGGCTTGTCCCACCCTAAATTGTGTTAAGCTCCAATTGGAACAAGTGTGGGTGGCATCAAGATATTTCTCTTGCCGTATCTATATATATGTATGTATATCTTACATGTACAAGATCACTTTCATTTTTTTCCCACACTTAGAAACATAACACTTAAAGAAACCAAGAACAACCTAAAGAGAATACTCTCGGGTTGCTACAGTTCCATCACAACAATTCATGTTTTTCAATTCTAAAATTATTTTGACACTACAAGCTTGGTACATTGAGTCCCCTAAGTGGCATGGAGGTATTGGTTGGCCAAGAAAATGTCTTGTTCTATGACTTTGGCGATTTCCTTTTAAGGGGTTTAAAAGGTATGGTGAATTCTAATATTATTTTATGTAAAATAAAGGTTGTATGTATGTTGGTATATGTTAAATTGAAAGAAAATCTTGAAAAGGTAGCATGATAAAGGGAATTGTGATTAAGGAGGTTAGGGTCGAAATTTTGGGTATGTATGTATATAGTATTATATTTTTTTAAAATCATGAAATTTTGTTTAGATGGCATAAATATGATCCTTATGGGGTGAAAGAGGTATGGAAATTATTTATATGTGTACTTGAAGAGTTGGTCAAATTGGAGTCCATGTACGCAGTTAAATGTTATGTTGTAGAGTTGGAAGTATACGTTTGACATTTAGTTGATGTAATATGGTTTTTGGAGCATAAGGGAGTGCTTGAATATGATATACATGTATATAAAGTACACTATCCTGTTTTTATAGTTGTGGCGAAATGAGGTTCTTCGATAAATATATTGTAATAATGGTATTGGAAGCACTTGATGTTGTTGTTGTTGTTGTTGTTATTATGTTGATTAAGTGGTGCCGAGATGGATTCTCGGGGTGGTCTATTTTAAGGGAAAGCGCTGTCAAAATTTTTATAGAATTAGGGATAAATTTGGGATTTAAGGCCCAAAAAAGGCTTTTAGCTAACCATTGGTGTTATGGTGATTTGTTCTAGACGTTGGACATCCGGAAGGATAAGTTAGATTGGATTGACACTGGGATTGATTTGGAGAAAGAATTGAGGTATGTAAAGCACTTCTTTTCTTTTGGCATGATTTAGCTAAACGTAGGATACATTATCAATCCTGCAAAATAAACTTCACTGGAAGCTTAACAGAACCAGACGTTTTATTTTGACGAGGATATGTTATGAATCCTGCAAAATAAACTTCACTGGAAGCTTAACAGAACCAGATGTTTTATTTTGACGAGTACTTACTTGATTAGAAATGTCTTTGAAGCCCTGCTTTTCAGTTATTTGATATCAAACTCTTGTATGTCATCCTTGTAAACTGCTAGTAGGCCTCATGGTCTGCTGTAGGTATTTTCAGATTGTGAATGAAGTAAGCTACTGTTGCTAGCTTGAATGTAAACTTACACCAATAATCATGGTTCGATTGATTACATTTCTTGAACAACCTGTCCAATTATTTTGTTTGAATAGTTTCAATCATTGAAGTATGGTGTTGTATCATCTGGATATCACTACTAAGTCTGATAAATAATTCCATTTCTTATCCATTCGTGTTTTACTGTTATCAACTGCCTGTACTTATATTTACTAGTTTAGGTTGTGTGTGAGATGGTGCTTATCCTCAGTTGGATTATGTTAGCTGTGACTGCATATAGTTTGGGTCTTACAAGTGCCAAATGTTTATTTTGGAGAAAGGAATATCTAATAAAATTAGGATGAATCTTGAATATATTTGATATTTAACACGAATTTGGAAGTTAGTTACTCATTTTTTGTTTATATGGATTGGACTGGACACTATCATTGTATATAAATTAAATGCTTTCAAGAAGCTAACTATGCTCACGGAAACCTTGTGAATTCATTTCTGACATACATTACCTTTGTGTAAATAAGGAGAGTCACTGTACAATTAGAAAAAAAAATATTAGTCTTGCAACTTTACTCGTAAGATAATTGTATAAAGGAGTTTCTTTCCTAGGAGCATTTTATAGGAACTTTATGTAGGAATCCCTAAGTTGAACAGTCGCTGAAATACTTGGAATAAATAAAATTTTGTTTCCAAAACATAAACACCCGTAACTTTTGACGAAGAGCCAAAAATGCCTTAAAACTATTCTGACACATGTCATAGTAGTTCGTATGATCTGATCTAGATTAAATATGTTCCTCCTAAGTCAGGTTAGTCCGGGTTCCCTCGGTGGTGGGACCCGCGACACCCTTTTATGAAATTATAATAATTTAAAAAGAATCTGGAATAGGAAAGATATTGCTTTCAAATATGAATATCTTACTGATCCTTTGGATTTATAAGAATGATTGGTGTGCATATGATTCTCACGACTTTATTTATGCTTATTAGGATATCTTTCACCGATTTCCGGGCTGGTTGTCGTGCGGGTATGTTATTCATATGTATATATATTCCGATGTTAACATTATGCCTAGACGTGACTCGTGGTCCGAGCAGTCCAGAACATATCCTTTGCGGACGTGACTCGTGGTCCGAGCAGTCCAAAACATATCCTTTGTGGACGTGACTCATGGTCCGAGCAGTCCAGAACATATCCTTTGTGGACGTGACTCGTAGTCCAAGCAGTCCAAGACATATCCTTTGTGGATATGACTCGTGGTCCGAGCAGTTCAGAATATATCTTTTGTGGATGTGACTCATGGTCCGAGTAGTCCAAGACATATTCTTTGTGGACGTGACTCGTGGTCTGAGTAGTCCAGAATATATCTTTTGTAGACGTGACTCGTGGTCGAGAAGTCCAAGACATATCCTTAGTGGGTGTGACTCGTGATTAGAGCAGTCCAGGACATATTCTTGGTGGACGCAACTCGATAACTCGAGCGGTCCAGGACATATCTTTAATGGGCGCGACTCGTTAACCCGAGCGGCCCAATCTTTGTACTATGCGATTTCTGTATTATGATGGGTGAGTATAGAGACGCCTAGCTCACTTATCCTAGGTTTGATATGTGACGGAGATTTCGGAGGTTTCAACATTTTGGTATGATGTTGTGGTATGGTGTGAGTTGGAGGTCACCGCCATTTCTGTACGTTATGCATAAATTTGGTATTCTAAAAAGGAAATATTTTGATGTTTGTAATGCGTTTGATTCCCATGCTTCCATTTTGAATTATTATCCCGGTTTGCATTTTGGGAAGTAAGCATTTTAATATTTCAGTTATATTTTAAATTACTGTGATTCTATTTCAGTTACTACCCTGATTTTATTCTGTATATTCTGCTTTAGATATTCAGTACATATTTCATACTGACCCCTCTTTGCTTCGGGGGCTGTGTTTCATGACCGTAGGTACCGACGTACACATATTCCGTACGTATTTTGTACTGACCCCCTTTGCTTCGGGGGCTGCATTTCATACCCGCAGGTACCGAGGTATGGAGTAGTGAGCCACCAGCTTAGGATCTCTGACTACCGTTTGAAGTGCTCCTTTTGTTTCGAAGCAAATACTTAGTATATATACGAATTTTCCTATTTTGGTATTTATGTACATTTAAGGGTATGATGGGGCCCTGTCCCGTCTTCTGATTCTGTTAGTATAGTTAGAGGTCTGTGGACGCCTGTGCATATGGGATAAGTCAGTTTGTATGTCTATGTATGTATCTTGTGTATGTTGGGCAGTTTAACCGCATCGGTGACCTTGTCGGCCCACTTGTATATATGTATATATGTTGTGTACTGGAATTTTTTTGTATGTAGGGTGCGGGTGGTCAATAAAACAGAGGAAACTCTGCCGAAATTTCTGTAAATAAGTTAGCTATTAT
>DF367338.1:21246-36295 GCA_000787875.1 Solanum virginianum | reverse complement strand
GGACACCCCAAATGGGTGTCAGTCACGGCTCGTAAACCGGGACGTGACACTGATCACTAATAATCATGATTGCCTTATAACTCAGAGCATCAGCTACCACATTTTCTTCCCTCAGATGGTGTAGTAATATCAAATAATTGGAATTAGATACTATATCAATCCCATATATGGAATTGATATTCATATATATCAAGATAATATTGTAGATTGATATATAGATCCATATCAAATGCAACCTCTATCTTTGTTTTATTCCTGAGGGCAGCTTTATAACAACAATCTAAATAATAAATAGTATGGTAGAAAGAAATAGATGAATCTTTCTACCCGGCAGGAAGAGGAGTGTACCATGAGAGAAGCAAGGAGGTCAACCTCTTTCAAATATACAACATGGATTTTGGTAATGTAGTTGGACTCTCATGTTGATTCAAATGAATCATCCCTTCCACGGAGGTAAATCTTTGCCTAGCATCATAATCCTTTATTAGTTTTAGCTATCTTTGCTGCCTTAAATTTAGGTCTTTCTGCATAAAGATGTACTAAGGCTCTTATGATCAGTATATATGTCAGCGTGAAACCCATATAGATAGTGGCACCATATTTTCAGAGTAAACACCATTGCTGCTAGCTCAAGATCACGTGTTAGATAATTTTTCTCATGCGGTCGTAGTTGTCTAGATGCATAAGTAATTACCCTACCATGCTGTGTTAGTACACACCCTAAGCCAACTCCTGAAGTATCGTAATACAGTGCATACCCCTCGGTGCCTTCTGGACGTACTAGCACAGGTGCAAATTTTAGCTTATTCTTCAGCTCTTGGAAGCTCCTTTCACATGATCATTCCATTGGAACTTGGTTGCTTTATGTGTCAACTTTGTTAGAACTGCAGAAATAGAAGAAAAACTTTCAATGAACCTTCTTCAATAACTTTCCAACCCTAGGAAGCTCCAAACTTCCATGGTTGTTGTTAGCCTTGGCCAATCTTTAACAACCTCTACCTTTTGTGAATCAACCCTTATTCCTTCAGCAGATACAATATGACCCAATAATGCCATTAATTTTAACCAAAATTCACATTTAGAAAACTTAGCGTAAAATTGCCAATCATGAAGAACTTGTAACACCTATCATAAGTGATTTGCATGGTCCTCTTCTGACCTTGAATATACTAAAATATCATCTATAAATATTATCAAGAACACATCTAAAAATATCTTGAATACCCTATTCGTCAGATCCATAAAAACTTTTGGTGCATTCGTTAGCCCAAATGACATAACAAGAAATTCAAAGTGACCATAGCGTGTCCTGAAAACTGTCTTAGGTATATCTTTCTCCTTCACCCTCACTTGGTGATAACTTGATCTCAAATCAACTTTTAAAAAGCATTTGGCACCCTGTAATTTATCAAATAAATCATCAATCCTGGGGAGGGGTATTTGTTCTTAACTGTCACCCTATTTAATTGTCAATGGTCAATACACATTCTCAAGGTGCCATCTTTTTTACGTACAAATAACACTGATGCACCCTATGGGGACATAGTAAGTCCGATAAAATCCTTCTCCAATATGTCCTTTAACTGCTCATTTAATTCATGCAATTTTACGGGGGCCAATCTATATGGAGGGATAGAAATAGGTTAAGTGCCTGGATGTAAGTCGATACAAATATCTACTTCTTGCTCTGGAGGTAAGCCTGGAAGATCTTCAGGGAACACATCAACAAATTCATTCACAACTAGAACTGATTGAAGAGTTGGTGGTTCTGGTTCCATATCCCTTACTCTAACGAACTGGCATATATATATATATATATATATCCCTTAGATATCATATTTCTTTCCTTAAAATAAGAAATAAACCTCCCCTTTGGTACCCCAACATTGCCTTCCCATTCAAGAGCTACCTCATTTGGAGAGTGAAAGTACACTCTCTTAGTTCGGTAATCCACGGTGGCATAGCAAGAAGCTAATCAATCCACTTCATGCCCGCAGGTGCAGTCATACAGGTTAGCAGGGTAATCCACGGTGGCATAGCAAGAAGCTAATCAATCCATACCCATTATAACATCAAATTGCACAATTTCTAGCTCAATAAGGTCTACCAATGGGTCATGGTCACAAATAGTTACTACACAGTCATAAATAAACCCTTCTAGCCATAATAGATTCATCGGTTCGTGTAAACACTTCAAATGATTTGTTCAATAATTTAGGTGTTCTTTTAAGCTTCCCAGCAACTAGTGGGGTAATGTATGATAGTGTAGAACCAGGGTCAATTAATGCATACACATTATGTGAAAGATGGATAATGTACCTGTGACCACATCAG
The DNA here is from genome assembly GCA_000787875.1 of Solanum virginianum. Classification (NCBI taxonomy): domain Eukaryota; kingdom Viridiplantae; phylum Streptophyta; class Magnoliopsida; order Solanales; family Solanaceae; genus Solanum; species Solanum virginianum. The sequence continues at coordinate 33,961 of DF367338.1, read as the reverse complement.
GTGAAGCTTCTAAATTTTGCCGACCCCAGAGCATAAGTGCGATTCTGGATTCCGCTAGAGCTAGCTGTCCTTTTAACACCTCTACCATGACAAGTAGGTGCTTGTTAACCCCTACCTAGTAGAGAAACTGATGATGATGATGCAACAACTGACTCAGTAGGTTGTGCTATATCACCCATATGTCTCCTTGGGCAATCTCTCATCATATACCTTGAAGCACCACACTAATAACAAGCATCTGTCCCTACATGACATATACCTAAATAATTTCTCCCACACTATTTACAAGGCTGCTTAGGAGTCATTTGCATGCATGCTAAATAGCCTGTTGTCCATGCACCTTGCCCCTCAACTCATTGACCAAACTGACAACTTTTAAACCCTTGAAGTTAAGGTGGAGCACTGGCTGCAAAGTAGAAGGATGATGGCCTAGGCGGTCTATTAGAAAATTAAGGCCTAAGCATACCTTGGGATGGCATAAACTGCCCTGCAGATCTGGCCCTCTTAGACTGCCCCCTTTCTATCTCTTATTTCCTTCTCCTTTGCATCTGATCCTCTAGTTTTTGTGCAAAAGCTTGCATCCTCGCTATATCCATGTCTTTATTCAAGGAAGCAATGGTACAGTCTTTGATCAGATACGTATCCAATCTATCCACATATTAATGAACTATATCTGCCATAATGGCAACTACATTAGGAGCATACCTGGACAAGGAATTAAATTGAAGGCTATACTCTCTCACGTTCATATTCCCTTGGTGCAGATTCAAGAACTTATCTGCACAGGCCTCTCAAATCTCTAATGGCAAGTAATGGTCAAGAAATGCCTCTTTGAACTCCTTCCAGGTAGTTAAAGGTGCATCTATATCCTTGGATTGCTTCCACGCTTCATACTGTAATATAGCCATACCTTCAACCTAATGTTGCTAACTCAACAACTTTTGTACCACTCAAATGCATAACATTTAAAGTGCGTTGAATTTGGTTAACAAAGTCATGTGGATCTTCATAAAGATCTCACCCAGTGAAAGATGGAGGGTCCAAATTAAGGAAGTCATATATCCTCATGCTAGCTACCCTATTCATACTACCTGCATATATAGCTAGACCTTCTTGTCTTTGACCTTGGCCAGCAACTATGCGAGTCAATAATTGGACTGCATTTCTCAGATCTTGCACAGTAGCATCGGTAAGTAGTACTAGGGGAATCTCACTACTTCTTGGTTCATCAAGAGCTAGTGGAGTTGGAGATGTCTGCGGCAATAATTCATCTTGAGCCTCATTTCTTTGTCTCACCCCACTGGGTATACCGACTTCCACTTCTACTTCCTTACCTTTGCATTTGTTTTTCCTAGTGTCTAGCATCCTTGCTGTACAAAATAATTTAGAGGTTAGAAACAATCCATCTATTTACACTTAACTCTATGGCATGATCTAAAGAATGAAAAGAAAGTAACAACTCCTAAATGCCACGTAGCCTCCTGCTTATAAAAGTGGTGCACAACACGGCTTTATAGACTCCCTAGGATGACCTGCTCTGATACCACTTTGGTCATGCCCCAAAGTCCCACTAAGGCAGACTGGCACCCGTTGCCGATAAGGCTCTGGAGAACCAACCTATATCCATATACTTTCTATACATTTTATAAGGGGTTTTCACATTCAATATGCTTTCAAGAAAGTAGACAGTAATGACAAGCCAAAAGAAAACGCATATGACTAGGCTATTGGAGCCAAAATGTCTAAAGTAGGAGACATGACCACAGTTTAATTTACATTGTCTATAAAGACTTTATATAAAGAAGAGTATTTGATAAGGGTCGGGATAGGCCTTGCCTTGACTAATTATACAATACAAAAATATAAGCTCTAGACACAAACATAAAGCTCCGCAGCAACCTTGAGATCGGTAATAGCAATTGGATATCCTGTACTCCTACTGGGTAGATCTACTAGTACCTGTACCTGCAGCATGAAATGCAGGCCCCCTATAAGGGACGTCTATATGAGATAATGTACTGAATATGTAAGGCAAGAAATATCGTATATGAAGTAAGAACTTAAATGAAATCATGCACTATTGTAAGGATAGGAGACCACCTTTAGTCATAATATGGAATTATGTACTTTATGTTCTTTTTCTTACTTTAACTTTATTGTTTAATCTGTGCACAACATGTAATATAAATGACCAGTTAATCAGTGACAAATATATATCGTGATCGGCCCATGCTAGGCTTTTTCTTTCACCCCTGGGCTACCCCCCGTAATGGGATCTGCCCTTGCTAGGTGATCCTTCCACCCCTAGGGCTACCACCAATCAATAAATAACTTACTTTTCTTTATCTTTCTATTACTTTTGAGATGGTTCTTTTGTTGGTCATAATATTTGAGCTGTAGGACTGTAGATATAACATGTGACATGTAAATAATCATAAAAGACAATGCCATAATGAAAGGAATAGGTAACACAAGTAATGAAATGCGTAGGATATGTAGAGAGCAATCTGATTTGTTTTTCTTGTCTTCAAAGTTTATGACTTGTGTGAGCTGCTTTAGTCCCCTTTTTAAAGTGAACTTGGCCAACTTACTAAGGCCTTTATTAGCCTTACATACTAATCTAGTGATGCAGCTACTTAATCCATTTTACTTGGGCCTTATTTGGCTCCAAATAGATGGGCCTTGGTTGCCAATTGCAGATTTTTCTTCTTCACTTATTTTGGCCCAATTAGTTAGGTGATGTAGAGTATAATTGGGCCTCTTTCATCCTTCATGTTAGGCTGTAAATACATCCCACTTATAGTACTAAAACATGGGCCAAAGATACTCCCCTAACTCAAACTTTATTAGGCTGTAAATATAGCCAACTTATAGTACTAAAACATGGGCCAAAGATACTTTCTTAACTCAGACTTTATTCATAATCAGAATTAGATAATTTAGACATCGGGCCTCATCTCCGTTTAACTAGCATGCTTAAGCTAAGCAAGTAGCTGACTCACCTGCTAGCTTCCTACGTCCTACAAGCACATCAATTCTCTCACTTTATTTAAGGTTGTAATCTCCTCAATTTAACACAAAACATATCTATGCTCGACCCTCTCGAGCATTAGATACACATATGGCCCTTTCACGCGAAATCCAAACACTTCTAAAATTGGCACTAATTTGAAAGTCCATATCATGTTTCATATGTGTAGTACTCTTACATGTAATGTGTGGGTGTTACACATATCATGTCCAACAACACCTCTACTATATAGATAAGAGCGGAGGCCACGATAAATAATCGGGCTTACCCTCATAGTCAATACCTAAATAAAAGAAAGATAGCTTTAGTACATAGAAAGAGATCATAAGCAACGTCCCCGGAATGGAGGACTCACCAACAAGCTTGAGAGATAATCATACTAGCCACTGAAGGAGGAGGATGATCAGGCGGTGCAATGGTTCCTACATGGTGACATCATGTAGGCATAGAGTATGCATTAGTACATTTGAATGTACAAGTATGTAGGATGCAATGCAACAAGAGATAGGCATCATAGTTAAAATGCATAGAGATAAACAATAGATAACATAGTAATAATATGGCATGTATTATTAATGCTTAAGTAAAACATGCTTATATAGAAAATAACATATGTGAGAAGAGACCATTAAACTATTGGCGGGTCATCACACCCTATTACCCTTAGTGATTAAGGTACAAACCTTGTCAATAGGTTAGTGGATCGTCGCACCATACCGCTCGTGGTGCCAGAGTAGAAACCCCCGATAGGTTGATGGGTACAAACCCATAACAATGTTGATGGATAGTCATGTTGCCAGAGTACAAACATTCTGATAGGTTATCAAGGTACAAATCCCTTGACAAGGTTACCCAGTGTGCAACCCCCGAATAGGGCATGGTCACATTCCAACACTATATAAAGGATACTATATACATATATTCATTTCATCATCATTTTATCATAATATCATTATCATATAGTCATTCAACTCATAAGACATGTATTAGACCTTCAGTTCCTCAAGAAACCATAACCGAACATTTTATCAAACACTTAAGTGGTGTGTAATGCTAGAGTAAAACCATATAATTCAAGAGTGTTATCATGCTAGAAATGTAAAACCATCAATAGATACTCAATAACACCCTCAAACAATATACATCAAAACCCTTCATCAAATCTTTTAATAGACCTTGGTTACGTAGCTCAAAATATAGCAAAATAGTCATAATTTCATAAACCCCAACATAGTGTGTAGGGAATTTCATAAATAAATAAGACCTATAAGTAAATCATCTTTAAATCATGCAAGTTTGAGTAAAATTATCTTTAAATTGTGCAAGTTTGAGTAAAAGGAAGCTTGGGTATCATGGGTGAAAGGAACCCACAAAGAAATCCACATACCTTAGCTTGGGAGATAAACTTGATAATGATTGGAGATAGAGACTTGAAGCTTGGTTGAATTCCTTAAGATTTGGATAGGGTTTTGGCACTTGAATCTCGAGAGAAATATAAGCCAAAGTGTTTGATTGAGTATTGGGGAATGTTACTGAATGATATGAGGGTGAAAAATGGCTAAGTATAGGTATTTTCTCGTGTGGGAAGGCTTAGGCCCAAGACCCAAAAGCCTTGGACCAAGATAGAAAAACTAGACAAAATTACTCAGAAAAATAGCACTGGTGCGTTACGCCAGTAACGCATAAATGCTACTGGAATTTGCCACTTCAAAATTTGAAATTGTGAATCATTCTCTGTAAAATCAGGTTTAGACCCTTTCCCCCTTAAATTTGACCCCCTAAACAAGAATATGAAGTTGGATTTCTGAAATAATGCATGAATTTTTAGATATACAGAAATTATGATTTCGAGCACTTTCGAGGCACATTTTCGGGCGATTTTGGGGTTGTTATGAAAATGGGGTCGAGTCCATGGTGGTGGTTGATGTAACGGCTACGAAAGATCTAGATACATTATTGGTTGAGTTGAAGAAGCTAGTTGCCAACAAGAATATAGAGGTTTTCTCCCAAGGGAGAGATGGTGTACTTCGGTATCAAGATTGGTTATATATTTCGAATGTTGATGATCTTCGGTGAGTAATCATGAGTGAGGCCCATAACTCTTATTATTCTATTCATTTGGGATTTACTAAGATGTATCGGGACTTGAAAGAAGTGTATTAGTGGCATGGTATGAAGAAGGATATAGCAAGGTTTGTGTCCAAATGCCCTAATTATGAACAGGTGAAGGTAGAGCACCGAAGACCCAGTGGGTTGACTCAAGACATTGAGATTCCTACTTGGGAGTGGAAATGTGAACATGGACTTTATGGTTGGTTTTCCTCGAACTCGAAAGAAATTTGAATTCATTTGGGTTATAGTCTACCGGATGTCTAAGTCTACTCATTTCCTACCGGTTAAGACTACTTTTGGTGCCGAAGATTATGCAAGGTTGTATATTCGAGAATTGGTAAGGTTGCATGGTATGCCTAGGTCTATTATATTGGATCAAGGTACCTAATTTATGTCCCACTTTTGGAGGTCGTTTCAAAGAGGACTTGGCACTAAGGTTAAGTTGATCACCATCTTTCATCCTTAAACCAATGGGCAAGCTGAGAGGATAATTCAAACCTTGGAGGATATGTTGAGGACTTTAATGATGTTCACGCTTCAATAAGAAAGCGGTCGCTTTAAGCAATTAACCAACCCAAAGGTTAAGGTCGAATCCACAGGGAATATAAGGCTTGATGACAACATTTCACTACCAATCCTTTCAAGCATCATTTACTAAAATCTCTAAATGGGGGGTTTTTCTTTATAAATCAAAATTAAAAAAGAAACTGAACTTGGGAATTGTGTTCCCCAAGACTAGTTGACTCAATTACCCTAGACAACATGGGAATTCACATACAAGATGGTAACTTAGGTTCTTCTAGCCCTCTTGTGAAGGTGAAGGTCGAATTTCACCATAGCACATGGTCGGCAACCATGGTGTGCGCCCTAACCATTACCCATAGTCCCAATCAATATCCCCTTTGTCAGGTTTAATTGATTAGACAAGAACATATCAATCGAATCTTATCATTTACTTCCCTTTCCTATTTGTCACTACCCTGGTCAGAATTATGATAGTAGGTGGGGTTTGGTGTTGGCCACCACTAAACATCAACCAAAATGAAGGGAAATAAACAATACATACAAACCCCCAATCAAAGAAATGCACAAAGTCTAGGAAATTCCAAGTCTACTACTCATGGTTTCCACAATCCCAAGTTGTACATGCTTAGCTACTCCTGGCTAAGGAAAAATCAACAACAATGTAAATAGAAGACATAGTTGAGAGTTTAACCTATAATAATGAAGAACAAGAACACCACAAGTTTCAAACCACAAGCTTGTATTAATGGAAGATGAGTACAATGTGAGTTTTGCAATTCCAAAAAGTGGGTATTCAAATTAAAAAGAAGAATGTACACTAAAATGTAGAAAAGCAACCATCGTACTCTATGATGGAATGAGGTACTTTGTAGTTGGGCCCAAACTGAACCCACTGAATCGTCTCCTCAGAAATATCAACTCTTCGACCCTTGACCAGAACCACTCGTAATCGAGGTTGATTAATCACCTTCTTTTTCTTGGGCAAGCCTTGGAGAAGGGTAGCATAATAAGCCGCATAAAACTCCTAAAACAAATAAGGGGCATACTTCCCCAATCGCTGCAAAGTCCATTGGAGTTCCAGTCTGTCAACTACTGCATCCAACCCTAGTACCATGCCTAACTCGATGTCATTCAATCTTGACTCTTCATGAAACTATCAGACGGGTTTTCTTTGCCCTTTCGACTCTAATTCTTTATCATAGATTGCCTTCATCCCTGGAATCCCCCATCTTGGGACAGTTGGGGGATAGGAGTCTACATCCTCTTGTTGAGCCAGTAACCCCTCCTCAGAATCTATCTCAGTATGTGTGGGAGTCATTTGTGATGAGCTGCTCTCGGACCCATCACCATTGCCCTCATCCTCAGGCTGGGAGGGGCTATTGATCGCTACTAGTGCTTATGCAGTGCGAGCTTGAGTTTTAGGTACATTTGTATCAAGGTCAATCCTAGCTCTATGGTCTTCCACAGAGCCCTCAATTGTTCAATTTCGGAGGATTTATCCACCAATTGCCTCCCCAAAGCTTTGATAGTCCCTTTTCTGCTTTTCGGAGATGTGACATTTGAAATTTTTTTAATGCAAACCCCGAATGCGCAACACATTCATGCATACTTCACTTACAGGCAATCTAATAAAAACATGAAGGGACTAGAATTAAAACTAAGCAAATAGACAACAACAAAAAATATCACTAAACCAGTTGCAAATTTGCAGATACGAGGCACAAGTACGACTCGTACGGTGGCATATGAGTCATAGTTTGGGCTCGTAGTAGGTAACAGAATATAATTCAAAATAAGATAACTTCTGTGAGTGCCTTACTACGACTTGTAACAGACACTACGAGTCATAGGTGGGTCTTATATAGTAAGTGTAAAGGAATCACAGGTGACTGTGGCCTCCTATGAGGAGCCACTACGGCTCGTAGGGCATTATTTGAGTTGTAGGAAGTCCTCATAGCAGGGAAAAATAGGCACCTATAGTGCCTGTAACCTTCCCACAAGAGTCAAAACCTATTCAACTAATAAAAATAAACAACATTGAAGCAGTACATCATCACAGAGACACAATCAAACCCAAAATAAAACAAGCTGACTCAATTAACAATTACCCCACAATCAAACAACAATCTCTAATTTCTTTCATGATATACCCAAGATAAACTAGTCTCCAAGTCATATTCATTAACAATAATACACAGAAATGGAGATTCTAAGAAAGTTCACAATAATTCCCAATACGAGCATCATGAATCAATATATTTGCACACACTAGTATCCCTATATTTCAACTTTGACATGACTTAGAACATTGATCACCCCAACAATCATGCATTAAACTCAAATGATCAGCATATCAATATTACAACCACCAACAAGAGCAATTAAACTAGTTAAATCATGTTAGGGAGTCTAACAGGGCCAAAACCATATTCTCATGCTCATATAATCATTTTCTCATGTGTGTTCTCACTATGAATGAAAATTTAACATTCATACAACAATATTCAAGGATCAAAACATAAGTATGCCACATTTAACCACGAAAACTTACCAAATGAGCAAATAAATATTAACTAGATGCAATGAGAGAACAAGGAGAAAGCCAAAACCTTAGTGATACTTTGCTAGAAAAACTCGCCAGATTCTGATAGGGGTTGATGGAAAATTTTGTCGGAGAAGATGAAAGGAGTTATGGGGAAACTTTGGGGGGAAGTAATAGGTCAAAATGTAGGAAAAAAGGGGGTCAAATGACTTTTGACCCCTTATATATTCAATCAAGGTCAACTTTTAAGAAGCTACGTATCGGGGCTAAGAGACCCCAATGACAAGTCATAAGGACCCCTACAAATCATAGGTCCTGGTCTCGTTGCAGACCTTAACACTTAGGAAAATGTGATTGCACTATAAACCCTATTTATGACTCATTGGTGACCCTACGAATCATAAGGTTGGCTCGTAGTAAGTGTGACAACTTCTATCAAACACTATTTCCCTCTATGAGGCATGACTACAAGTTGTAGAGTAAGCTACGACTTGTAGGCCTACTCGTAGAGGCTGCTACATATGCCATTTTCTTCAACTCTTCAGCATTTGTCTAGTTCCTGGAAATAACTTTTAAAGATACGCTAATGTCAGAAATGATACAACTGATTAAATTTCGCACATATCAAAACAAGCATCAAACTACTGCCTAACAATTCAAACAAATGACATAAACTTAAATAGTCCAAGAATATAAAAAACACTTGGGTTGCCTCCCAAGAAGCACCTTGTTTAATGTTGTGACTTGACTTTATCATCATGAGTACTCAGAATTCCTCATGGGTTGACAGAGTCTCACTTTACTCCTCTGGTTTTTCTCTACTCTCTTTGCACAGGCTTTAATCATGTTGCAAGTTGTTCAACCCTGCCATCAAGTCTCTGTATTGCAATTGCTTGTTGGTCCACCTTGTGGTTCACCTTAATGACATCAAACTTTATCCCCTGTATAACCTCTTCTTGTTCATTGGTTTTGATAAGCACTTACTCAAGCATACGCTCAATCCTAGAGAATTTATCAATGATGTCATGACCCAAGCCTAGGGCCTAGACGTGTGATGAGCTGCTCTCGGACCCATCACCATTGCCCTCATCCTCAGGCTGGGAGGGACTATTGATCGCTACTAGTGCTTATGCAGTGCGAGCTTGAGTTTTAGGTACATTTGTATCAAGGTCAATCCCAGTCAAGCCTCTCAACTTATCATTACACATCATTGGTTGCAGAAGCATGTAAAGACATAAAACAAGCATAAGGGACAAAGAGGTTAAGGGATATCTTGCCAAAACATTACCATTAAAGACAAGGAGTCATGGATCATATCATAATTACTGGACTTGTCCAACCCACACCTCTAAATACATAGATATAACGGGGGCCAAGACAAAGTTACCGAGTTCACCCTCATGGTCAAAATAGAAGATAAGAAAGTGTCTCAGTACATAGAGAATAGCAGTCATAGACTAAGGTCCCTAAAATGGAGGACTCACCAATAAGCTTGGAGTAGCACTAACTAGCCACGTAGAAGAGGAGGATGATCAAATTCAGCACCGGTCCCTACATGGTGATATCATGTAGGCAAGAGTATACGTTAGTATGTTTGAATGTACTAAGTATGTGAGGTGCAATGCAACAATAGATGGACATCTACTCAAAATGCATACATTAGACAATAACATAGTATAACAATATAGCATGTATGATCAATGCATAAGTAAAAGATGCTTTCAATAACTTATGCTAATATAAGATATCATATGTGTAAAAGAGATCAACCTAGAATCCCAACTATGGTTGGCAGATGCCATTCACACCTGGACACCCTAGTGGCAAGGTATAACACCCTTCACATGGTTGATGCCATCCACACCTGGACACCCTGTTGACAAGGTACATACCCCTCACATGGTTATCCGGGCTCCTATACCCCCCACATTGGGCATTGTCTAATGCAACACATTATATAGAACATATATATGATGTACATAAGCCCATTTCATTATCATAACATCAATCATATCATATCTCATGCTTTGGACCTTTATTTCCTCAAGAAACCCTAATCGGACATTTTATCAAACACTTGGGGGCTGTGAAATGGGGTAAAACACCATGCAATTTAGAGATGAAATCATGCAAGAAAATCTGCAGTAAAACCATCAATCAACACCTTGAAACACCCCTAAGACATTCTCATTAAAACCCCTCATCATATCCAAAATTAGATCCAAGATTTGGAGCTCAAAACATGTTAAAACAACCATATTTTCAAGAACTAAAATCACTATGTCAAAAATTTCTCAATATACAGGACCCACATGTAATATCAAATTTAAATCATATAATATTAGTAAAAAGGAGGCTTAGGCACCATGGGTGAAAGGACCTAATGGTTCAACACCACACACCTAAGCTTTGGAGAAATTCTTGGTGAAGATTTAAGATGGAGGCTTGAAGCTTGAATAGAATCCTTAATTTCGGATGAGGGTTTTGAGTCTTGAAATTTGGAATAAAAATATGGCTAAGTGTTTTGGGGAGTATTGGGGAAATGTTTAGGATGATATAAGGGTGAAATTTGGCTAAGTATAGATAAAAACATATTCGGGAAACTTGGGCCCAACACTCAGAATATTTTGGACTGCACATGGAAAACATTGCCAGACAAATACGCATCTCTGCATCACGAAGAAGATTTTGCGCCCAACACTTAGAACATTTTGGACCGCATAGGAAAACACTGCCAGGCAAAATACACCTCTCTACTTTGCAAAGAGGACATGGAGAATGAATTACACTAAAGTGTGCACTTGGCGCGTCGCGGAGGGAACACGTAAACCTTATTAGAATTCATCAGTTAAAAATTTATAATTGCTAATCTTTCACTCTTAAATTGGGATTAGACCCTTTTTCACCTAATTTTAACCCCTTAATCACAAAAATAAAGTCGGATTTTCAAAATAAAGAATGGATTTTGAGATATATAAAAATTAAAATTCCAAGCATTACGAGGCACATTTTTGGGCACTTTTGGGGGTCATTTCAATATCTCCCCCTTGGGAACATTTGTCCCCGAAAGTAAAAGAGATATATAAGACAAGAGTGATCATGCACAAATTAGCCCAACAAGAATGCAACAAAACCTGTAAAACACCATTTTCAAATTCTGTACATAAGTGTAAAATCATCATAAGTTTACCCACTTAAACATAAATACATATGAATGACATAGGGGCTGAAATGTAAGACTTGAAGTCATATATGGGATATTGGATTAGTACCTTAGGCTTGAGTGGAGTAGAAAAGATGAGGATACAGCTTTTGCATGTCCACTTCGGCCTCCCATGTAGCACTTTCAACTTGTTGGTTCCTCCAAAGGGACTTAACAGATACCACCTCTTTGTTCCTCAATCTCTTTACCTGCGTATCCAAGATTTGAATCGGAATCTCCTCATAAGTTAAGTTATCCTCAACAACTCCCACAACATCAATAGGCACAATAGCAGTAGGATCACCAATAAATTTTCTCAACATAAAGACATGAAACACCTAGTGAACCAAGTTCATTTCACTAGGTAAGTTCAACTCATAAGCTACCTTGCCAATCCTCTCTATCACCTCATAAGGACAAACATACCTTGCACTCAACTTTCCCTTTTTACCAAAAGGGACCACACCTCTCATTGGAGAAACCTTCAAATAGACCTAATCACCCACCTTGAATTCAAGGTCTCTTCTTCTCACATTAGCATAGGATATTTAACGACTTGGGGCTATCCTCAACCTTTCCTTAATCATCCTAACCTTCTCAAGAGCATCCATAATCAGATCTGGCCCAATAAAGCCACCTCTCCAACCTCAAACTAACCCACTGATGATCTATAACGTCTACCATAAAGAGTCTAAAAAGGAGCCATACTGATGCTAGAGTGATAACTATTGTTGTAGGCAAACTCTATTAATGAAAGACGGTCATCTTAACTACCTTTAATCACCAAGACACAAGCCCTAAGCATATCTTCAAGTGTTTGAATTTTCCTTTTGGCTTGGCCATCCATTTGAGGGCGGAAGGTTGTACTAAGGTGAACTTCGGTAATAAGACCCCTTTGTAAAGACCTCCAAAAGTGTGAAGTAAATTGTGCACCTTGATCCAATATGATGGATAAAGGAACCCTATGTAACCTCACTAACTCATTAATATACAACCATGCATACTCTTCAGCCCCATACGTAGTCTTGACCAGTAAAAAGTGAGCCGATTTTTTCATTCTATCAAACACCACCTATATAGAATCTAAACCTTTTCTAGTCATGGGCAACCTAACCATATAATCCATATTAATGACCTCCCACTTCAAAGTAGGAATCTCTATGTCTTAGGTTAGGCCACCTAACCTTTGATGTTTGGCTTTGACTTGTTGATAAATATGGCAATCAAAAACAAATTTAGCAATGTTCCTCTTTATGCCACCCCACTAATACACATCCCTCAAGTCTTTATACATTTTGGTGGA
>DF367338.1:528-19895 GCA_000787875.1 Solanum virginianum | reverse complement strand
TAGTCAATGCACATTCTAAGTGACCCATCTTTCTTCTTTACAAACAACACCAGTGCACCCCAAGGTGATTGGCTAGGTCTAATAAAACCCTTTTCCAACAAATCTTTCAATTGTTAATTTAATTCCTTCAACTCACCGGGGCCATACAGTAAGGGGAAATGAAGATAGGTAGAGTGTCGGGAAGGATATATATACCTAAACCTATCTCCCTTTTGGGAGGGACACCAGGAAGGTCATTTGGGAATACATCTAGGAACTCATTTACAACGGGGACTGACTTGATGGAAGGGACTTTGGACTCCACATCTTTGACCCTCATTAGATGATACAAACACCCCTTGAAAATCAACCTATGGGCTATAATACATGAGATGAATCTACCCCTCACTAGCACATCATGACTTTCCCACTCAAGGATGAGTTCATTTGGAAATTGAAACTTAACCCTACGGGTTCTACAATCAATAAAGGCATAGTATGGATGCAACCAATCCATCCCAAGAATAATATCAAAATCAACCATATCTATTTCAACAAGATCACAAGGTAAGATTTTATGCACGATGCAAACTGAATAATTTCTATACACACTCCTAGCAACAGTAGACACACTAATAGGAGTAGACACCTCATATGACTCATGCAATGACTCCGACTCAACATGGGACTTTTTAGCAAAAGGGGGTAACAAAGGAAAGGGTGTAACCTGGATTAATCAAAACATATACATCAAGATCAAAGATTTTCAACATACCGGTAATAACATCTAGGACCTCACCAACCTCTTGCCTCCCATATAGAGTATAAAACTGGTTGGGCCTTGGGGCACCATCTTGAGGACCACCTCTACCCAATGGAACTGCATTTGCACCCTTGACCTTGCCATGGTTTCTTGGACAATCCACCCTATTGAAAGAAACCAAGCTCCTCACATTCAAAACATGCATTGGAACCCCTCAAACATAGTCCCTTGTGATTCTTTCCACATCTAGCACACACATCATTAGGAGCCATTCCACCCACACCTTGAGGCTAAGGAAGTCATTAGCAAACCTTCTATTAGTAGCATGAGGAGGCCCTTGGCCTTGATGATGTCTAGCACCCTTTTGAAGCCTACCTTCAAAACGGGTCCTCTTGGCCTCATGACACTTCCTCTCTCTCAACTTTTCTTCCTCCATTTGCTTGAAATAAGTCATCAACTGAGACAAGTCCATATCACTAATTATCAAAGCAGATTGGCATTCTTCACTTACCAAGTCGGAAATCCTAATAACAAACTTATTCATCCTTGATCTAGGATTGGCCACCAAGTGAGGAGAATATTTTGAAAGTTGATTAAATTTGAGGGAAGACTCCCTCATACCTATAACACCTTGTTTCAAGTTCATAAACTCTACCAACGTTGCCTCCCTAACTTCAAGAGGGAAAAACCGATTATGGAAGGCCAATTTGAACTCCTCCCAAAGCACCATATTACCAACTACCTTCTCATCCTTCCATTGCTTATACCAAATTTGGTCTACCCCTTTGAGTTGGTATGCCGCCAACTCCGCCTTTTCATTTGGCCCAACACCCTTGCTATTCAAGATATTGTAGATCTCATCAATGAACTCTTATGGATCTTCATCCACCTTGGACCCATGGAAAATTGGAGGATTCATCCTTATAAAGTCTCTTACCCTAGCTTCTGGGGTAGTAGCATGAGGGGCTTGGGCCCCTTGTTAGACTTAGTTGGCCACCACTTGGGAAAGCATAGTGCGGGAATCCTGGAGCACACCATTCTTAGGTTGCTTCTCAGGAGTTTGGGAACATCTTCCTCTAGTGTTTGGCATGATCTAGCAATGAAAAGAACAATTGTTAGGGGGGAAAACTTAACCACAACTCTATACCACAACTTAGAATATGAAGAAGGGAAACATTTCCTAAAATACCTCAAAGCCTCCTACTCAAAGTCATGGCATGCTTCACAACCATGAATAGAACTCTATTCAACATGGTGTGTTGGACTCGAATGATCTATCAACCTAGTGCTCAGATACCAAATTTGTCATGACCTAAGCCTAGGGCCTAGATGTGACACATCAAATGGGGAACCCGAAGGAATCCCAATCAAGCCTCTCAACTTATCATTACACATCATTGGTTGCAAAAGCATGTAAAAGAGATAAAACAAGTATAAGGGGCAAAGGGGCTAAGGGATAACTTGCCAAAATATCAATTCAAAGACAATGAGTCATGGCTCATATAATAATTACACAACTTATCCAACCAACACATCTAAATACATAGATAGAACGGGGGCCAAGACAAAGTAACCAGGCTCACCCTCATGGTCATAATAGAACAGAAGAAACTATTTCAATATATAGATAATAATAATCATAGACTAAGGTCCCCGAAATGGAGGACTCACCAATTAACTTGGAATAGCACCGACTAGCCATGTGGAGAAAAAGGATGATCAACTTGAACACTGGTCCCTACATGGTTTATATCATATAGGGAAGATTATGCATTAGTATGTTTAAATGCACTAAGTATGTGGGGTGTAATGCAACAATCGAGAGACATCATACTTAAAATGCATATATTAGACAATAGGCATAGTATAACAATATGGCATGTATGATCAATGCTTAAGTAAAACATGCTTTTAATAACTCATGATCATATAAGATATCATATGTGTAGAATAGACCAAGCTAGAACCCTAACTATGGTTTGGAGATGCCATTCACATATGGACACCCTGGTGGTAAGGTACAACACCCCTTACATGGTTGATGCCATTCACACCTGGACCCTGGTGGCAAGGTACAACACCCCTCACATGGTTGATTCCATTCACACCTAGACACCCTAGTGGCAAGGTACATACCCTTCAGATGGTTGATGCCTTTCATACCCGGACACCCTGGTGGCATGGTACATAACACTCACATGGTTATCGGGGCTCCTATACCCCGGATCGGGCATGGTATAATGCAACACATTATATAGAACATATATATCATGTACATAAGCCCTTTGCATCATCATAAGATCAATCATATCGTATCTCATGCTTTCGACCTTCATTTCCTCAAGAAACCCTAGCCGAACATTTTATCAAACAGTTGGGTGGTGTGAAATGGGGGTAAATGACCATGAAATTTAGAGATGAAATCATACAAGAAAATCTATATTAAAACCATCAATCAACACCTTGCAACACCCCCAATACATTCATATCAAAATCTCTCATCAAATCTAGCATTAGATCCAAGATTTGGAGCTCAAAACATGCTAAAACAACCATACTTTCATGAACTAAAATCACGGTGCAAAAAATTTCTCAATATACAAGACTCACATAAAAAATCAACTTTAAATCATGCAATATTAGTAAAAAGGAGGATTAGGCACCATGGGTGAAAGGATCAAATTATTCAACACCACATGCCTTAGCTTTGAAGATGTTCTTAGTGAAGATTTAAGATGGAGGCTTGAAGCTTGAAGAGAATCCTTAATTCTGGATAAGGGTTTTGAGTCTTGAATTTTGGAGTGAAAATATAGCTAAGTTGGAGGCTTAAAGCTTGAAGAGAATCCTTAGTTCCGAATAAGGGTTTTGAGTCTTGAAATTTGGAGTGAAAATATAGCTAAGTTTTTTGGGGTGTATTGGGAAATGTTTAGGATGATATAAGGGTGAAATTTGGCTAAGTATAGATAAAAACACGTATGGGAAACTTGGGCCTAACACTTGGAATATTTTTGACTGCACAAGAAAATACTGCTAGGAAAAATACATCTCTGCATTGTGGGGAGGACACAAAGATGAAATTACACTAAACCATGACCTTGGTGCATCATGGAGGGAATGCGTAAACCTCATTGGAATTCGTCACTTAAAAATTTATAATTGCTAAGCTTTTGCTCTTAAATCGGGGTTAGACCCTTTTTCACCTAATTTTGACCTCCTGATCACAAATATGAAGTCTAATTTTTGAAATAACAAATGAATTTTGAGATATATGAAAATTAAAATTCTAGGCATTCCGAGGCAAACATTTTGGGGTCGTTTCAAGTTATACATTGCTGGCGTGGTAACCTGAGCCAATTAGGCATACTCTCCTTTCTGGTAGCACTTAGTTTCTTTTAATGTACTAGTGGATGGCACTAGTTGTTTCTGTGGTCGCTGATTAACGAGGGTGACCATAGATAGTTTATCCATAAATTTGGCAATTTCGTTGAATGGCTGCCTCAGAAATGCCCAACACTCCCCTCCAAATAAGCCTCAACATTCTCTTGCTATTCATAGATTAGTACTAAGTATAAATTAGCCTCCTATTCATCATCAATTAGATAATGGTTCTGTTTCATCCCAAAGCACTTCTTATACCTTTCCCAAAATACTACCAAAGATTCTCCTAGCACCCGTTTAAAATTGCAGATGTTATCCTGCAACTCTTGCTTGTTGGGCCCCTTGTAATAGTTTATGAGGAAGACTCTTTGTACCTTCACCCAGTTAGAACAAATATTTGGTGAGAGAATTGACCACCATTCCACCACTTTACTCCTGAGAATCACGGGAAAGGTCTGGAGAGCCATGGCCTCCCAAGTAGAATGTCTTGCCCAAGCACCCCCTCAGCGTTTGGGTAAAATGTTGCAGATGAGTTTGGGGGTCTTCGGACTCCTGTCCATAGAACAAGACACTCATCTGCAAAGTTTCCAACAAGTCACTTGTGATATAGAGCTTTTTTCGGTCGTGGTGCAAATCAACCTATGAATAAACTGAACAACAAAAACAAAAATAAAAGTAAAATACAAAAGAGTCTAAAAATTAATACTTGAACTAACTAATAGTAACATCAAGTAAAAACCTAGTCGTATTCCCCGGCAATTGCGCCATAATATTTGATGATGTTCATGCTCTAATAAGAAAGCGGTCACTGTCAGCAATTAATCTAACCAATGGTTAGAGTCGAATCCACAGGGAATACTGGGCTTGACGACAAAAATTCACTACAAAGCATTTCAAGCATCTTTTACTAAAATTTATAAATGACGGGTTTTCTTTATAATTCAAAAATAAAAATAAAAACTGAACTAGCTCTGCGGGAAGACACTCAAATTTAGGGACAAGTTGGGAATTATTTTCCCCGTAACTCATTAACTCAAATACCCTAAACAACATAACTTTAATTGGGAATTCGCATGTAGGATGGTAACTTAGGTTCTTCCAACCCTTTTGTGAAGGTGAAGGTCGAATTTCACCATGGCATGTGGTTGGCAACCATGGAGACGGATGCAAATGGTAACTTAGGTTCTTCCAACCCTTTTGTGAAGGTGAAGGTCGAATTTCACCATGGCATGTGGTTGGCAACCATGGTGTGCCAACTAGCCCTTACCCATTGTCCTAGTCAACCTCCCCTTGGTCAGGTTTGGTTGATTTGACAAAAATATATCAGTCAAATCTTGTCATTTACTTTCCTTTTCCTATTTGTCACTAACTTGGTTAGGATTATGATAGTAGGCGGGGTTTGGTGTTGGCCACCACCAAAGAACAATCAAAATGAAAGGAAATAAATAATACATGCAAATCCCCAATCAAAGAAATGCACAAAGTCTAGGAAATTCCAAGTCAACTACTCATGGTTTCCACAATCCCAAGTTGTAAGTGCTTAGCTACTCCTGGCTAAGGAAAAATCAACAACTATATAAATAGAAGACATAGTTGAGAGTTTAACCTATAACAATGAAGAACAAGAACACCACAAGTTGCAAACCACAAGCTTAGATTAATGGAAGATGAGTACAATGTGAGTTTTGCAATTCCAAAAAGTGGGTCTTCAAATTAAAAAGGAGAATCTACACTAAAACGTAGAAAAACCCTAAGAATATTCAAAGTGTTCTATGCTATATTCACTATATCCGCCTCCCTAAGAAAACTAACATAAATTATTTATAGCATTTATAATTTAACCCTAAAAATTAAATAGAAAAGACAGCTGGCAGCACGTACATCGCATAGTATTAGCCACTTTCTATTTTGGACTTAACTGTTACGACCTACTGGTATGAGCCGTTGCATGGCCTACGACTCATATGCTCCTCTCGTAGTTCAGGCCTTCAGTTCTTGGTCTAAAATTTTTACACTCGATTTCTTGCTACGAACCCACCTATATGAGTCATAGGGAGACCTACGAATCATAGAGTGTCCTCATAGGGCTAACCTCCACTTAGCAGATTTCTAATTTTTGCTCTTTATTTCTTGCTACGAGATCACCCTATAATTCGTAGCTTAGGCTATGACTCGTAAGAAGGCTCATATGTCTTGCACTTCAGGAAAATCTTCAACCTTCTCTCATAATCATACCAACTTACCTTTTCTATAATAACAACACAAAAACAGATAAAAAAATAAAAAGTTGCATTATGAACTCATAAAATTCCTTATTTTGTGCATTAAATATGTTGTATTTTGACAGTACATCAGGCTTATGTATTGGAGTTCAAGGGAAACTGGGATGACCATCTTCCACTCATTGAGTTTGTTTATAATAATAGTTTTCATGCTAGCATTAGTATGGAACCGTTTGAGGCTTTGTATGGTATAATATGTAGGTCTCTAGTGGGGTGGTTTGAGTTGGGAGAGATGGCTTAGATTGACCCAGATTTGGTGTTGGAGGCTATGGGGAAGGTGAAGTTGATTAGAGAAAGGCTGAAGATGGCCCAAATTCACCAAAAGTCCTATTCTGTTGTTAAGAAGAGGGACCTTGAGTTTCATGTTGGGGATTGGGTATATGTGAAGGTTTCACCTATCAAGGGTGTAATGCATTTTGGTAAGAAGGGTAAGCTAAGTCCCCAATATATAGGCCCTTGTGATGTTGTGGAGTGAATTGGAAATGTGGCTTATAGGTTGGAGTTGCCTCCAAATGTGACCTCAATTCACCCGGTCTTCAACATGTTCATGTTGAGAAAATTAGTTGGTCATCCTAGCATTATTGTGCCCTTGGAAGGTGTTGAGGTTAAGGAGAACTTGTCTTATGAGGAAGTTTTGGTAGAGATTTCTGATAGACAAGTAAAATGGTTGTGTAGTAAGGATGTGGCTTTGGTTAAGGTGCTTTGGAGGAATCAACATATGGAGAGTACTACATGGGAGATGGAGTTGGACATGATGAAGTGATACCCCTATCTTTTCCAATCTACTCAAGCCTAAGGTATTAGGTTTTTCCTTCTCCAAGTGGTCCTAATCCTTTCGTTCTTGAGTCTCATGGCATGACATGCTTACATGTGCATTAAAATAATTTTTATGATGTTATTGAATGATTTAATATGTTTCTGCATGAGATATAATGACCAAACGATTTTCAAATGATGAACTATATATTGTATCTTGTGTTTGAAAGTTTCATGATTTAAATTAAGCCTTTCAAGCCATGTTCATGCACATTGGGGGATGAATATTTGCAAGGGCGAGATAATGTAATGGCCCAAACATTACATGACTTTATCGGAGCTTGAAAATGTCATTTTTGGAAAATTTGGACGAAGTGTCACCTCAAGGGAGACTACACGGTTCGGGTGAGGTCACACAACCCATATGGCCTCTAGTTATGTGACACTTGGCCTTAATTTTGGGTGTGTGGCCTTTGGTATAGAGTTTCAGGCTAAGGCACATTACACTTAGACCCTACACAGGTCGTGTGACAGTTCAGGAATTGTGTGGAGGGTCATATGATAGCCTTGAGCTTAGAACACCAATATTTGAAGCAAAGTAGTAAGACACGACCACCTCCATGGGCCGTGTGAAGTTTCATAGATTGTATCGCCAACCCTATTGCTTCCATAATGAAAATTTTTCTAAGTATAAAATCACCTTCTCGTAGCTTGTCATGAAAGTTTTCCAAGTATAGGAATACATGCACTTACACGACCCATATAGCTTCACACGGGCCGTGTGGCCCTTTCGTGTGGGAGACTTTTGCCTAAATATTTCTAAGTGTTGGGTTATAATTTCGAACTTTCATCAAGAGAAGAACTCTATCTAAGTGACAGGCTGGTATACGGACCGTGTACCCTTCCTTGACGTGGTGACGATCAATTTTTCTACTCATTTCATAAATGGCATTTTCATAAATTTGGTTTATCCTAATGGTCTTTTGGGACTTCCTATGCTATCTAAAGACTTCCTAATGACCTAAACTCTATTCTTAGCATTCAAAATTCACTCCTCATATTTTAAACTCTCTCAAACTTCTCTCAAGAACTCTTGTGGAATTCAAATTTGGGAATTAAGACAAACTTAACTCTTCTTCAAATTTCTCTTCGAACATGTTCATTATGTCAAGGTATGAGGGTTTAATCCTTTGTTCGTTTCGACCAAGGAGACCCAAACTATTGCCATCTAGCAAATATTTGTTTGGAAATTAAATTCAAGTTTTTTTCGATTTTTCAAATGCATTTTGGGAAAAACAAAACATTTAAATGTATCCAAAACAGCAACAAAAAGAAGATATTATCTGATAAAAATAAAAAAGTATCCATAAATAGCAACTAAGGGCTGGGGTCAAAATATTAAACACCTGGTGCTCAAGCACTGATATTTGTCTGGTCCTGGGGGTCTTGAGCCATGGTCTCCTCCTCTGTAGTCTGGGCTGCAGATGCATGTGAACTACTCTCTCCATATGTTATCCGCTACTCCCGACCTCTATGTATAGCTGCCAAAGCTAGGGGTTCCTCTACCAACTAATCCAATATCAGCTCCTCCTTTAGTGCTGCTGCCTCATTATCAAGTCTGGGACTATTCTGGCTCACCATTGGGTCTTCAGTCTCGAGGGGCCTCTTCCCATGCGCATGTGGGCGGTCCTCAAATAAGTCAAATATATTGTCACCCGCTGGTGCCACCTTCGGGACTGGTATTAGGGCCGCTAACATTTTTAACAATTCGGCTTGAACTTGGCTAACTCCTCTATCACAGTACTCATGTCATCAGGCCTGGCATTCGCGAGCCTCTACTGGACCCGATCCTCGAAGGCATCTACTCTAGCATCTACTGCTCTTTTTCTCTCATCTATCAACTCACGAGTGAATGGCTTGGCCCTCTCCTCTGAGTCATGGACTGTCTGATGGACCCATGGCCTAATTTGGCCCAATAAGCTCTTCAACCTGAACTCCTTGGTGGCTACCCTTCGCACCAATGCCTGGCAAGCAATAGCAAATATAAGAGAATCAACCTATGTAGTAGAAGGTACTGATATAGGTGTGCTAGAAGATGGCATCATCTTGATTGTAATAGCTGGAAAAGGCTCTGCAGTAGTTGGTGTAGTACTAGTGGTGGCTGGAGAAGGCTCCTTAGTCTAGGTCTCAACTGGGAATGGATTTGGTTGTGGAGGAGAAGTTGTTCATTGTAGGGCCATCGGGATCTTATAAGCCTTGATCAAGTTGGGATCCATGGTGCTTGTGGCATCTACATATGGGTCCTAGATGGGTCAACAAGAACACCTACTGCACTGCACAAATGATGGATCAAAATAGGGAATGACAATGTGGTATTCGTCCTGACAAAGGACTCGTGAATCTACTTAGAGATAATTCAAGCCCAATCAATCTCATAGCTAGCTAGATGTTGTCTAACAGCACGGCTCACTCTAGGGTGATCAAATTATTCATGAAAGTAAGTCGAATATGCCAACGGATGATCGACCACCAAAACTTTACCCGAAAAGAGAAGTGGGCATTTACTATTGGATCAGCATTGTGTGTGACCCACGTTGGCTTGCAATCCTCCTCGCCTATCTAGCTGGCAATCCACTACAGCAGCTTGGTTCTGACCCCAACATCTTTCTCATTCATCGCTTTTCTCATTTTTGAAATTCGACCATCGTACTCTGCAGTGGAATGAGGTACTCTATAGTTGGGCCCAAACTGAACCCATTGGATTATCTCCTCAAAAGTATCAACTCTCCAACCCCTAACCAGAACTACTCGTAATCGAGGCTAATCAATCGCCTTCTTGTTCTTGGGCAAGCCATAGAGAAGGGTAGCATAATAAGCTACATAAAACTCTTAGATCAAATAAGGGGCATTCTTGCCAATCGCTGTGAAGTCCATTGGACTCCCAGTCTATCAATCCCTGCATCCAACCCTGGTACCATGTCAATCTAGAGTCATTCAATCTCGACTCTTTGTGGAATTATCGGACGGGTTTTTCTTGCCCTTTCGGCTTCAATCCTTTATCATAAATTGCCTTCGTTCTAGGAATCCCCCATCTTGACTCAACCGGGGACTGGAGTCTACTTCCTTCTGTTGAGCCTATGACCCCTCCTCAAAATTTATTTTGGTGTGTATGGGAGTTATCTGTGCTGTGACCCTCCTTAGAATCTGTCTCGATGTGTGTGGGTGTAATCTATGGTAAGCTGCTCTCGGACCCATCACTATTGCCCTCCTCCTTAGACTAGGAGGGACTATCGATCTCTACTTAAACTTGTGCAGTATGGGCTTGGGTTTTAGACACATTTGCCTCAGGGTCTATCCTGACTATGTGGACTTCCACAGAGCCCTCCAATTGTTCAGTTCCGAATGCCTCATCCATCAATCGCCTCCCCCAATATTTGATAGCCTCTTTTCTGCTTTTTGGAGCCATGAGACTTGAAAAGGTTTTAATGCAAACCCCAGATGAGCAACACATTCAGGCATACTTCATTTACAGATAATTTAATAAAAACAAGAAGGAACTTGAATTAAAACTAAGAAAATAGAAAACAGAAAAAATGTCACTGAACCAGTTGCAAATTTGGAGATATGGACCACAAGTATGACTCGTAAGGTGACCTACGAGTCTTAGTCTGGGCTTGTAGTAGGGAACATAATACAAATCAAAATAATGCAGCTTCTACGAGTCCCTTACAACAACTCGTAACAGACACTATAAGTCGTAGGTTAGTCTTGTATGGTAAGTGTTAAGGAATCATAAGTGATTATGGTCTCCTACGAGGGGCCACTACGGCTCGTACGACATCTTATGAGTCATAGGAACACCTTGTTGTAGGGAAGAACAGGCACTATAGAGCCTGTAACCTTCCCACAAGAGTCAAAACCCATTCAACTAACAAAAATAAATAGCATCAAAGAAGTACGTCATAACAGACTCACAATCAAACCCAAAATGAATCAAGTCGACTTAATCAACAATTACACTATAATCAAACAACAACCCCCTATTCTTTCATGTTATACCCAAGATTAATTAGTCTCCGAGCCATATTCATCAACAACAATACACAAAAATGGAGATTCTAAGAAAGTTCACAATAATTCCAAATACGGGCATCATGAATCATCGAGGGCATGACCTTAGATAGAAGGAAGTAGATGTCACGTATTAGAGTATAAGATTAATAGGTTTGTACGGGTAGGATGATGTATGGCTAAACTCAAATGATCAACATATCAACATTACAACCACCCAATAAGAGCAATTATACTAGTTAAAATCATGCTAGGGAGTCTAACAAACCAAAAAACTAATTCTCGTGCTCATATAATCATTTTATCATGTGTGTACTCACTATGATCAAAAAATTAATATTCATTCAACAATATTCACGAATCAAAATATGCTTGTGCCATATTTAACCATGAAAACTCACCAAATGAATGAATGAAGATTAATTAGAACAAGGAGAAGCCGAAACCCTAGTGATTCTTTTTCGGAAAAACTTTTAGGGGAAGTAAAGGGTCAAAATGTGGGGAAATAGGGGTCAAATGACTTTTGACCACTTATATATTCAATTTGGGTAAACTTTTAAAATGCTACGTATCGAGGCTGTGAGACCCTGACTACGAGCCATAAGGAATCGTGTGGCTCATGGGCCTTAGTGTCATAACAGACCTCAACACTTAGAAAAATGTGATTCCATACCTAGGCATTATGAACCCTACTTATGACTCGTTGGTGACCCTACGAATTGTAAGGTTGGCTCGCAGTATGTGTGCCAACTTTAGTCAAACACTGTTTCCCTCTACGTGGCATGACTAGCAGTCTAGAGTAAGCTATGACTCGTAGGCCTGCTCGTAGATGCTGCTCCATATGCCATTTTCTTCAATTCTTCAGCATTTGGTCAGTTCCGGACACACTTAAAGATATGCCAATTTCTAGAATGATACAACCGATTCAATTTCTCATACATTAAAACAAGCATCGAACTACTACCTAACAATTCAAACAAATGATATAAGCTTAAAACAGTACAAGAATATAAAAGATACTTGGGTTGCCTCCCAAGAATCGCCTTGTTTAATATCATGGCTCGACTTTATTATCATAAGTAGTCAGAGTTCCTCAAGGGTTGATGGAATCTCATCTTTACTCCTCTAGACTCTTCTCTGTTCTCTTTGCACAGGCTCTAATTGTGTTGCAAGTTGTTCAACCCTGTCATCAAGTCTCTATATTGCCATTGTTTGTTGGTCCACCTTGTAGTTCAACTTAATGACATCAAACTTTATCTCCTATATAACCTCTTCTTGTTCATTGGTTTTAATAAGCACATGCTCAAGCATACGCTCAATTATTGAGAGTTTATCAGTGATACATTGCAGGTGTGGTAACCTGAGCCAATTAGGCATACTCTTCTTTCTGGTAGCACTTGGAGTTCCCTCTGATATACTAGTAGATAACACTAGCTGTTTTTGTAGTGGTTGATAAACTTGGGTGATCGCAGATAGTTTATCCATATATTTTGCAATTTCATTGAATGGCTGCCTAAAAAATGCCCAACACTCCCCTCTAAATAAGGGATCAACATGTTTTTGCTATTCAGAGGTTATTACTCAGTAGAAATTCTCTGTCACACCCAAAGTCCCATTAAGGCGGACTGGCACTAGTTGTTGATAAGGCTCGAGAGAACCATCCTGTGTCTATGCGCTTTCTATCTATAGTAAAAGGGATTTCTAAAGTCAACATGCCTTTAAGAAAGTAAATAGTAATAACAAGCCAAAAGGAAATGTATATGATTAGGCCGTTGGGGCCACATTGTCTATGTACATAACCACACTTTAATTTACATAGTCTACAAAGCCTCTAGATAAGGAAAAATATCTGATAAGGGTCGAGACAGGCCACGTCTCGACTAACTGTACAACAAAAAAATATAAGCTCTAGAAATGCAAAGCTCTAAACCAACCTGGAACTTGGTAACCACAGTTGGATATCTTGTACTCCTACTGGGGAGATCTACTAGCACCTGTACCTGCAGCATGAAATACAGGTCCCCCATAAGGAACGTCAGTACAAGATAATGTATTGAATATGTAAGGAAGGAAATACTGTATATGAAGTAATAACTCAAATGAAACTATGCATTGCTACCCCCCATGATAGGATCAACCCTGGCTAGGTGATTCTTCCACCCCTCAGGTTACCACCAATCAATAAGTAATATACTTTATCTTTCAATTACTTTTGAGATGATTATTTTAGTGGTCATAATATTGGAGCTATAGGACTGTAGATACAATATATGACATGTAAATAATCACAAAGACAACACCATAATGAAAGGAGTAGGTTACACAAATAATGAAATGCATAGAACGTAGAACAATACATGGACTTTATTTAGTAGAATGAACTCGTGTATATTGATATCCAAGTATGTATGCATATTTGAAGGTGGCCATGTATGGGAGCATATGAACATGTGAAAGAGTTGAGACACAGTTAATTGTTATGTCGGAGTTGGTACGTACCTTTATGTGCTAATGAGGGATCTATACTTCATGCCAAATAATACGAAATCAAGTAGCGTTACATACCTCGCTGTACGACCTCGCTATTACTTCGAGATAACCTTCCCTTCCTACAAATATTTATCTACAATATAGTAGGTGATAAAACTAGCATTAACAGCCAATAAACACATCTTGGTAGCCCAATCATATAAAAAATGACATACGGGTAGCAAACGGATAATTATAAACCTGAGCGTATCCTTTCAACTTTTTCACCCCTAGTTGTATTTTCTAATATACATTCTCATATAATATCATGTGCAGCCTATTTTAGTGCCATAACATTCTTACAATAGCCCATAAAGCACAACGCATAACAATTCTACACAACATACAAATGGGTCGCATAACGTTACATCCCTTCACTACATTTTGACGTCGGCAATTCCAAACCTGTTCTAGCTTTAACCAAATAGTCCCCACCATATATACGCATACAACCAGCCTTAAAATAGTTCAAAAAGAGTCATCAAAATAGGTGGAGGATGTGAGACCATATTGCTCAATCAATCAACCTACAAGTTCCTATTACAAGCACAATTACGATATCACACAAGAACTCACTTTCATGGACTGCAAAAATGGTGCAGCAGCCTTTATACATCATTATAGAACCAATATTAATTAAGAAAAGTAGCATCCCTTCATAATCAATCCAACCCCATGGCTAAGAAAAAATCAACAACAATGTAAATAGAAGACATAGTTGAGAGTTTTACCAAAAACAATAAAGAACAAGAACACCACAAGTTCCAAACCACAATCTTGGATTAATGGAAGATAAGTACAATGTGAACAACAACTTTTGGAACACATGTTGTCCAATAATTTCAGCAAGGGTATAATCATCTTATCCTCTTGGCTTAAATAAGAAAACCATACTAAACACATAAGTAAACTTACTTACCTTAGCCTTCAAGTTTCAGGTTTCCTTCAAGAACCCTAGAGGGTTGTATTGGCTACCTTATGAAGTGAAGTAAAGAGAAAAAAAAGTCTTTAGGAAAGCTGAAAATTGTCCCAAAGTAAAATGACTTAAGGGGCTGTTTTTGAGCCCTTTTAAAGGTGGTCATTTTGGCCGACTTTACCTTGAGCATTTGACCACATATTAGCACATATTAATAAGCCAGTGATCAGGAGCTTGGCCCTCACACTTGGGCCTAAATGGGTGTCAAAGTTGATGGGCCTTGGCTGCCCATTATTTTTCCTTTCTCTTAGTTGGTTTTGGCCCAATTAGTCAAGTGGGTTGTAATGTACTTGGGCCTTTTTATTCTTTATCTTGGGATATAAGTATAGTACATTTATAATTCTAAAAAATGGGCTAAAGTTACACCCTTAACATAGACTTTATTCATAATCGGACTTGGACGGATTCGATGTCGGGTCTCGTCTCCATCTAGCTAGCAAGTTTGAGCTAAGTAAGTAGGTGACATTATTCATAATCGAACTTGGACAGATTCGACATCAGGCCTCGTCTCCGTCTAGCTAGCAAGTTTAAGCTAAGCAAGTAGGTGACTCATCTGCTAGTTTCCTAAGTCCTATAAGCACATCAATTATCTCTCTTTATTTAGGGCCGTGATCTCCTTAATTTGACTTAAAACTTATTTATACTTGACTCTATTAAATGTTAGACACATATATCGCCCTCTAACATGAGAATCAAGCACTTTTAAAAATTGGCGCTAATTTGAAAAGCCATATCATGTTTCACGTGGATAGGACTAATAATGTGTGGGTTGTTACATTATCTGCCAATTCATCATCAGTTAGACAATGGGTTTGCTTCATCCCCAAGCACTTCTTATACCTTTCCTAAGCTACTACCAAAGATTCTCCTGGCACCCATTTAAAATTACAGATATTATCCTGCAACTCTTGCCTGTTGGGCCCTTTGGAGAAGTTTATGAGGAAGACTTTTGGCAACTTTCCCCAGTTAGAACAATCATTTGGCGAGAGAATTGACCACCATTCTGCCGCTTCACTCCTGAGAGTCATGGGAAAGATCTGGAGAGCCATGGCCTCCCAAGCAAGATGTCTTGTTCCACACACCCCCTCAATGTTTGAGTAAAATATTGCAGATGAGTTTGGGGGTCTTCGGACTCCTGCCTATAGACTAGGACACTTCTCTGCTAAGTTCTCAACAAGTCAATAGTGATGTAGAGATTTTGTTCGGTCATGGTGCTAATCAAC
Source organism: Solanum virginianum (assembly GCA_000787875.1). Lineage (NCBI taxonomy): Eukaryota > Viridiplantae > Streptophyta > Magnoliopsida > Solanales > Solanaceae > Solanum > Solanum virginianum. The sequence goes on along the minus strand of DF367338.1, from coordinate 3,938 downwards.
ATGTGAATAAACTGAACAACAAAAACAAAAATAAAAGTAAAATACAAGAGAATCTAGAAATTAATACTTGAACTAACTAATAGTGAAATCAAGTCAAAACCTAGTTGTATTCCCCGATAATGGCGCCGTAATTTTTGATGATGTTCACACTCCAATAAGAAAGCAGTCACTGTCAGCAATTAACCTAACCAGAGGTTAGGGTCGAATCCAAAGGGAATACGAGGCTTGATGACAAGAATTTACTACCAATCATTTCAAGCATCATTTACTAAAATCTCTAAATGAAGGGTTTTCTTTATAATGCAAAAATAAAAATAGAAACTTAACTAGCTATTCGGGAAGACACTCAAAATTTAGGGAAAACTTGGGAATTGTATTTCCCATGATTCGTTGACTTAATTACCCTAGATAACATAACTTTAATTAGGAATTCGCATGCAGGATGGTCACTTAATTTCTTCCAACCCTCTTATGAAGGTGTAAGTCAACTTTCACCATGGTGCGTGGTCGGCAACAATGGTGTGCCAACTAACCATTACCCACTGTCCCGATCAACCTTCCCTTGGTTAGGTTTGGTTGATTAGATGAGAACACATCAATCGAATCCTGTCATTTACTTCCCTTTTCCTATTCTTCACTACTTTGGTCAGGATCATGATAGTAGGTGGGGTTTGGTGTTAGCCACCACCAAACAACATTCAAAATGAAGGGAAATAAATAATACATGCAAAACCCCAATCAAAGAAATGCACAAAGTATAGGCTATTTCAAGTCAACTACTTATGGTTCCCACAACCCCAAGTTGTGGGTGCTTTGCTACCCATGGCTAAGGAAAAATCAACAACAATGTAAATAGAAGACATAGTTGAGAGTTTTACCAAAAACAATAAAGAACAAGAACACCACAAGTTCCAAACCACAATCTTGGATTAATGGAAGATAAGTACAATGTGAGTTTTGCAATTCCCAAAAGTGGGTCTTCAAATTAAAAATGAGAATCTACACTAAACCCTAGAAAAACCCTAAGAATATTCAAGGAAGAATATTCAAAGTGTTCTATGCCATATTCACTATATCAGACTCCCTTAAGAAAAACTAACATAAAGTATTTATAGCATTTACAATTTAACCCTAAAAATTAAATAGAAAAGGCAGCTGGCAGCAGGTACATTGCACAGGTATGACTTGTAGGTCATCGTAGGATGACCTATGAGTCATAGCTGGGGTCTCGTATTAGGCACTTTGTATTTTGGACTTGACTGCTACGACCTACTAGAACAAGTTATTACTTGGGCTACGACTCGTGTGCTCCTCCCATAGTTCAGGCCTTCAGTTCATGGTCCAAAATTTTAGATCGCTGTTTCTTGCAACAAACCCAACTCTACAACTCATTAGGAGACCTATGACTCATAGAGTGGCCTCGTAGGGTTGACCTTTACTTAGCAGATTTTTGATTTTTGCTCTCTATTTCTTGTTATGAGATTACCCTTCAACTCATATCTTAGGCTATGACTCGTAAAAAGGCTCGTATGTCCTGCATTTCAGCAAAATCTGCAACTTTCTCTCAAAATAATGCCAACATACCATTTCTGTAATAACAACACAAAACACATAATAACCATAAAAAGTTGTATTGAGAACTCACTAAATTCCTTGTTTTAAGCATCAAATGTGTTTTATTTTGATAGCATATCAGGCTTATGTGTTAGAGTTCAAGGGAAATTGGGATGACTATCTTTCACTCATTGAGTGTGCTTATAATAATAGTTTTCATGCTAACATTAGTATGTCACTATTTGAGGCATTGTATGGTATACAATGTAGGTCTCTGGTGGGGTGGTCTGAGTTGGGAGAGATGGATTTGATTAGCCTAGATTTGGTGTTGGAGGCTATGGAGAAGGTAAAGTTGATTAATGAAGGGTTGAAGATGACCCAAAGTTACCAAAAGTCCTATTCAGATGTTAAGAAGAGGGACCTTAAGTTTCACGTTGGGGATTGGGTCTATGTGAAGGTTTCACCTATGAAGGGTAAGCTAAGTCCCTAGTATATAGGCCCTTATGAGGTTGTGGAGAGAATTGGAAATGTGGCTTATATGTTGGAGTTGCCTCCAGATTTGAGCTCTATTCAATTGGTGTTCCATGTGTCCATGTTGAGAAAATTAGTTGGTCATCCTAGCATCATTGTGCCCTTGGAAGGTGTGAGGTTGAGGAGAGCATGTCCTATGAGGAAGTTTCAATAGAGATTTCTGATAGACAAGTAAAATGACTGCGTAACAAGGATATGGCTTTGGTTATGGTCCTTTGGAGGAATCAATTGGGGTTTTAAATATTGTGAGTCCTTAAATTCAAATAATGTATGGGCTATATTTATTTATTGATTTTAAGTTTATTTAAGCTATATTATGATGACTTACATTGGATTTATGATGATATGAGCGTATGCATGTCCCCTTTTAAGGTTGTTATGAGCATGGGTAGTCTATATTATGTTTTAAATATAAATTTTCTTAGGTTTTCACTTGAATCTAATAATGTATTATTGAATACAATTTGAATCTATATTACCTATGCCATTCGCATCTCATCCATAACATATTCATTCATGAACAATGAATTTTTATGAAAATTATCAATGGGTTAAGCCCAATTATGTTTATGTATATGATTTTATATGATTGTGGTTATAACAAGAATGTGATCACATATATGTTTATTGATTATAGCTCTTTGAGTATTTTGGGTGCTTGCACCATTTTGTATATATGAATGAGTTATTCCTATGCGTAAGTATTATGAATTATCTTTTGACTTTTGAGCCTAAATATGAACTATTGTGGATGATGTCTGGCCTTAAAGCCTATGATTAGGTTTTAAAATGATTTGATAAGACTTACTCCTCTTTGGAAGAATGTATATGTATATTTATAAGTATTCTTGTGGGATGACAACTTAGAACCGATGGATTGGGGGTTCTCTCTCATTCCTTGAACTTTGTGTCTTACTTAGGTTATTAGAATCTTATTCAAAATGGGGATGCCCCTAAGGAAGGTTGCTTCATATAAAAAGGGGGTGCCCATAAGGCGAAGTATAATCTGATATGATATTATGTGAAAATCCTCTCTGAAATTTGGGTGCCCGTAAGGAAAGTTGCTTCAAATGAAATGGGGTTGCTCGTAAGGTGAAGTATTATTTACCTTTGGCAAGTAGACCACATTTTTACTGATGAGGGGTTTTCATCAGGATTCTTAGTAATAGTGAAACGACCCCAAAAGTGCCCAAAAATGTTCCTCGAAATGTCCAAAAATTTTAATTTCCTTATGTCTAAAAAGTCATTTGTTATTTCGAAAATCTAACTACATATTCTTATTCAGGGGGTCCAAATTAGGGTGACAAGGGCCTAAGTTCGATTCT
>DF367339.1:658-16580 GCA_000787875.1 Solanum virginianum | reverse complement strand
GGCAGAGTTTGCTTTGTTTTATGAACTCTCCCGAATTAAACCTGCACTCAGAAAATACCGACAGAACATCATATATACATATACGGGCTGACAAGGCCAATATGGCGGGTAAAATCGCTCAACATACACATCATACATATCTAACCGTACCAACTGGGCACAACCCACACATATATACATCCACAAACCTCTAAACAGACCGATAGAAACACAAGACAGTACAGAGCCCCGCCATACCGTCAAACAAACATATATACGAAATAACAAATGAGGGTAGACACCAAAAATAGGCTCTAGAGCAAGGGGAGCACTTCAACACAGCAGATGGAAGTCCTAAGTTGGGGGGTCACCAAACTGTACTTCAGTACCCGCGGGCATGAAACGTAACCCCCAAAGAAGGGGGTCAGTACAAAGTACATACCGAGTATGTAAAGCAGAATGTACAGAGTATAAATCTGAGTAATAACCGAAACAAAAGTACTGAAGGCAAATACATATCCAAAAAAATATCAAAATGTGTACTTTCAAAATACAAATCATGCATAGGCACAAGAAATATGGTCACCCGCCCGTCAATGGTGCCATAAAACCAGAAAGTTCAAATCTTCGAATCCCCATCACATATTATAAGCAGAAGTGAGTCACGCATTGTGAATCGCCATCCCTGTACTCATATGTCACATCACAGAAATAGCACGAGTGAGTTAGGCACTACGTGTTGCCGTCCCTGTAGTCATCTCAAACATAGCATACCACACAAGTGAGCCAGGCGCTACGTATCACTATCCTTGTACTCACCCCAAACATAGCATACCACACAAGTGAGCCAGGCGCTACGTATCACTATCCTTGTACTCACCCCAAACATAGCATACCACACAAGTGAGTCAGGCGCTACGTATCGCTGTCCCTATCACACATATCATTATACAGAAGTAGCGTAAGTGAATCAGGCACTACGCATCGCCATCTCTATCTCACACGCTCCTATACAAAAATGGCATAGGTGAGTCAGGCGCTACGCATCGCCGTCCTTGTACTTACATATCACATACCACAATAAGAAATAGCATGAGCGAGTCAGGCGCTACGTATTACCATCCTCGTACTCACCCAGCATAGCATAGCACCAAACACCACATTACAGATAAGTGAGCCGGCCGCTATGTATCGATGTCTCCGTACTCATCGTCAAACACCGCCTAACACCAGAATATATCATAGGGCGCACAACAACCAATTGACCCGAGAACTGGTGAACGATACCAAAATGGGCACGAGCGGAGTAGTGAGGAACCATATGTATAAAATCATTATCATAAATCCAAAGATAAGTAGAATAATCATATTTGACATCGGAATAACATTTATTACAAATTTATTCAAAAGTTATCAAAATCACATAAAATATGTCATGGGACCCACAGTCGGTAGAGATTCGAACTGACCCAACTTACAGAGAACATGCTCATTCTAAATCAAACAAACTCCTATGAGACATTTCAAAATGATTTTCAAGATCCAAATTAGGAGGAACATACTTATCCTAGATCATGCAAACTACTACGGAGCGTTTTAAAACGGTTTGAAAGACAATCCGGGCTTTCTATCAAAAGTTACGGGCATTTATAGTTTTTAAACCCATAAAGCATAAGTTCCTTCAAAATTTCTCAAATTTTGCATATTCTTGCAATTTATAAATTTCAAGGACATAGGAACCTAGATTTTGACCAAGCATCATAAGGATGCCAAGAAACTAATACAAATCACACATAAGCCCAGATTTCAAGAATAGTGTTCTTCGAGGTTCATAACGTAACCTACGTTTAGCTAAATCATGCCAAAGGAAAGGAGGTGCTTTACATACATGAAACATCCTCCAATTCGCTCCAAATGTAATCCAATCCAACTTATGCTTTGGGGTATCCAAAGTCTACAAATAATTCATAGCAATGTCAAATAATTAACTGACATTAAATTCCAAATTTATCCTTAATCCTATGAAAAATTCGGCAGCATCTCCCCTTAAAATTATGCTACCCCGACATTTCAACTTGGCTCAAATCAACCAACAACAACAACAACAACCCAAAAACATCAATAATAAATTCCAATACCAATATCACAACAATAACTCTAAGAGTCATCATTTAACCACAATTACAAAATCGGACATCATACCAACATTTACATAAAGATGATTTCCATCCATTCCTTCACCCTATAATAATCATATCATGCTAGCCAAATATCAATTCATCATTCCAACACAATATAACACTAAATAACCTACATATACCCATCCGGCCAACATCTTCATATATACAACTCACTTCTAACATGCTATGTTTCATGATTTTCTTTCATTTCAACATACTACCACCTACGTACAACCTTTATAATCCATAAAACAAGATAAATTGTTACCTTATCACTTCATCCCTTCAATTGAGTTAGGGTTCCAAAGATGAGCAAATAAATAATTTCTTGCTCCAACAACTCCTTCAAGCTACTTAAGAGCCTCAATATAGTAGGTTTGTATCATCAAAATAATTTTGGAAAGGCCAGAAAAATTTTCCAAGTTTGCATGCTCTTGGCCGTGGCTTTGGTTTTGGTTTTCTTAAGTTTTCTTGAGTTTTTGTTAATGACAAGATGAGGAAATAAACTAAAGAATAATCTTGCACATGAATATACATATAAAGGTATACAAAAATCAAGTCTTGCCAAGTGCACCACACTTGGACCAATTGGAATCCAACACAAGTCAAGTGGGTCCCACTTGGTCCAATTAGAAGTTGGCACACATCCAAGTGGGTCCCACCTCATCTTCAAATCCATCATAAGTCAAGTGGGTCCCACTTGGTCCAATTAGAAGTTGGCACACATCCAAGTGGGTCCCACCTCATCTTCAAGAATCCAACTTTTAACAATTCCACTTTGGCTCCAAACTTTCTAATAATGTCACTTTGGTCCCAAACTTTCTAATAATATCACTTTGGTTTCGAACTTTTCAATAATACCACATTGGTCCCAAATTTTTCTAATTGTTCCAATGCATAAAATGTAGGTTCTAACATCCTCTCCCCCTTAGAACATTCGTTCTCGAATGTTAAACTGGCCTTATAAATCATATAAACAATTTAGGGGTAGTTTCTTTCCATCTATCACAACAATATATTCAACGCTCAAAATTTACTTTATCAAGCAACAAAGTCCAGCAGAAGATTGAATTACCTAACCACTCAATAACTGGTTTTTCCCAAAAACTGGAATTGGACTGTCTTCTTTTTTTAAACTTACCCTTCGGCAATGCAACATTACCTGCCCACTCAATGACTGATTCTCTCAAAAAATGGATTTGGACTATCTTCTTTTGACAATCAACATTAGCATAATAAGAAGCTAGCCAATCCATACCCATAATCACGTTGAAATCAGTCGTATCTAACTCTACCAGATCGGCCATAGTGCAGTGGCAACAAATAAATACTGGACAATCTCTATAGACACGATTGGCAATAATAGAATCTCCTACTAGTATGGCTTCTTCAAAAGGCTCTATCGCACGATCTAAGATAAGTGAGCCGGCCGCTATGTATCGATGTCTCCGTACTCATCGTCAAACACCGCCTAACACCAGAATATATCATAGGGCGCACAACAAATCTAAGATCAGAAAGAGAGAATAATATCCTAGATGTCCTGTAGCCTCCTGTTTATAGATATGGTGCATGACATACTGATAAACAAGACTCTACTAGACATGATCTATGGACGTTCCGAGGATGAACCACTCTGATACCACTTCTGTCATAACCCAACCCCGTGAGCCGAGACCAGTGCCCAAATTGGGCACCCAAACACAATCCCAAAGCCGAACTATAAACGGATGACTTATTTTTTATTTATTTTTTTTAAAAAAATTTAACAGAGTTTGCTTTGTTTTATGGACTCTACCAAATTAAACCTGCGCTTAGAAAATACCGACAGAACATCATATATACATATACGGGCCGACAAGGCCACTGTGGCGGGTAAAATCGCTCAACATACACATCATACATATCTAACCATACCAACTGGGCACAACCCACACATATATACGTCCACAGACCTCTAAACAGACTGACAGAAACATAAGACGGGATAGGGCCCACCGTACCCTCGAACAAACATATATACAAAATAACAAATGAGGGTAGATACCAAAAATAGGCTCCAGGGCAAGGGGAGCACTTCAACACAACAGATGGATGTCCTAAGCTAGGGAGTCACCAAACTATACTTCAATACCTACGGGCATGAAACGCAGCCGCCGAAGAAGGGAGTCAGTATAAAGTACATACCGAGTATATAAAGCAGAATGTACAGAGTATAAATTTGAGTAATAACTGAAACAAAAGTACTGAAGGCAAATAAATATCCAAAAAAATATCAAAATGTTTACTTTCAAAATACAAATCATGCATAGGCACAAGAAATATGGTCGCCCGCCCGTCAATGGTGCCATAACACCAGAAAGTTCAAATCTCCAAATCCCCATCACATATTATAACCAGAAGTGAGCCAGGCATTGCGAATCGCCGACCTTGTATTCACATGTCACATCACAGAAATAGCACGAGTAAGCCTAGCGCTACGTGTCGTCGTCCCTGTATTCACCTCAAACATAATATACCACACAAGTGAGTCAGGTGCTATGTATCATTGTCCCTGTACTCACCCCAAACATAGCATACCACACAAGTGAGTCAGGCACTACGTATCGCCATCCTTGTCACAAATATCATCATGCATAAGTAGCGTAAGTGAGCCAGGCGCTATGCATCGCCATCCCTGTCTCACACGCTCCTATACATAAATGGTATAGGTGAGTCAGGCGCTATGCATCGCCATCCCTATACTCACATATCACATACCATAATCAGAAATAGCATGGTTGAGTCGGGCACTACGTATCGCCGTCCTCGTACTCACCCAGCATAGCATAATACCAAACACCACATAACAGACAAGTGAGCCGGGCACTATGTATCGCCGTCCCCGTACTCATCGTCAAACACCGCCTAACACCAGAATATATCATAGTGCGCACGATAACCAACTAACTCGGGAACCGATGAACGATATCAAAATGGGCACGAGCGGAGTAGTGAGGAACTATATTAGCATGCGCACGATAATAACTGGCCCGGAAACTAGTGAACGATATCATAATGGGCACGAGCGGAGTAGTGAGAAATCATATGCATAAAATTATTATCATAAATCCAAAGATAAGTAGAATAATCATATTTGACATCGGAATAACATTTATTACAAATTTATTCAAAAGTTATCAAAATCACATAAAATGTGTCATGGGATCCACAGCTGGTGGAGACCTAAACTGACCCAACTTACGGAAAACATACTCATTCTAAATCATACAAACTCCTACGAGATATTTCAAAATGATTTTCAAGATACGTTTAGCTAAATCATGCCAAAGGAAAGGAGGTGCTTTACATACCTCAAATGTCCTCAAATTCAATCCAAAAATAATCCAATCCAACTTATGCTTTGGGGTATCCAAAGTCTACAAATAATTCATAGCAATGTCAAATAATTAACTAAAGACTTCTTGGTGTTAAATTCTAAATTTACCTTTAATCCTATGAAAAATTCAGCAGCATCTCCCCTTAAAATTATGCTACCCCGAGATTTCAACTCAGCTCAAATCAACCAACAACAACAACAACAACCCAAAAACATCTATAATAAATTCCAATGCCAATATCACAACAATAACTCTAAGCGTCATCATTTAACCACAATTACAAAACTGGACATCATACCAACATTTACATAAAGATGATTTTCATCCATTCCTTCACCCTATAATAATCATATCATGCTAGCCAAACATCAATTCATAATTCCAACACAACATAATACTAAATAACCTACATATACCCATTCGGCCAACATCAGTTGGCACACATCCAAGTGGGTTCCACCTCATCTTCAAGAACCCAACTTTTTATAATTTCACTTTGACTCCAAACTTTCTAATAATATCACTTTGGTCCTAAACTTTCTAATAATATCACTTTGGTCCTAAACTTTCTAATAATATCACTTTGGTCCTAAACTTTCTAATAATACCATGTTGGTCCCAAATTTTTCTAATTGTTCCTATGCACAAACTGCGAGTTCTAACATCGTGAGTGCAGGGACGGTGATACGTAACGCCTGGCTCACTTAGGCAAATCCCACATCAGAAAAAGAGAGGAAAGTCTTGGGTCATTTAAGTAAAGGATTGGACCTAACATTGTGAGTCGCCTTTTGGGGTGAGCCTAAAGGGGCAAAACCGTGATGGGCTGAGGCCTAAGAGTGGACAATACTTCACAGTGTTAGGCCAGTCATTACAGGTGGGCTACGCAAATTACATATGAGAAAATAGTCATCAAAAAGATACATGGTGACCCAAATTTTGCTGACATAATCATTTGCCAGATGAGCGGCATATATGGGTACGATGGTGGGGCAAACCTCAGCGAGGACACTGAGTCCCTACGGGGGGTGAGTGCAGGGACGGCGATACGTAATGCCTAGCCCACTTAGACAATCTCACATCAAAAAAAGAGAGTAAAGTCGTGGGCCATTTAATTAAAGGATTGGACCTAACATTGTGAGACGCCTTTTGGGGTGGGCCCAAAGAGACAAAACTATGATGGGCTGAGGCCCAAGAGTGAACAATACTTCACAGTGTTGGGCCGATCATTATAGGTGGCTCTGATACTAGTGCAGGGATGGCGATACATAACGCCTGGCTTACTTAGGCAAATCCCACATTGGGCAAACCTCAGCGAGGACGCTGAGTCCCTACGGAGGGTGAGTGCAGGGATGGTGATACGTAATGCCTGGCTCACTTAGGCAAATCCCACATCAAAAAAAGAGAGGAAAGTCATGGGTGATTTAAGAAAAGGATTGGACCTAATATTGTGAGGCGCCTTTTGGGGTGAGCCCAAAGGGATAAAATCGTGATGGGCTGAGGCTCAAGAGTGGATAATACTTTACAGTGTTGGTCCAGTCATTATAGGTGGTATCAGAGCTGACTCTCGACTAATACGGTGGTGGGGCAAACCTCAGCGAGGACGCTGAGTCCCTATGAGGGGTGAGTGCAGGGACGGCGATATGTAACGCCTAGCTCACTTAGCCAAATCCAACATCAGAAAAAGAAAGCAAAGTCCTGGGCCATTTAAGTAAAGGATTGGACCTAACATTATGAGGCACCTTTTGGGGTGAGCCCAAAGGGACAAACCCTCGATGGGCTGAGGCCCAAGAGCGGATAATACTTCACAGTGTTGGGCCAGTCATTACAGTTTATCTCCTATCTTAAAGCCAGAAGTTGTTCCCCAAAAGTTGTATTTACCACCTCCTGCGAGTCAAGCCTGATGAGGCTGACTCTACTACTTTTAAGTCCATCCCAAATATGAATGATTTTCCTGAGGTTTTTCCTGAAGATCTTCCTGGAGTCCCTCTTGATAGGGAGTCTGACTTTGGGATTGATGTTCTTCTCGAGACCAAACCCATTTTACTTCCACCTTATAGAATAGCCCCCGCAGAGTTGAACGAATTGAAAGACTTATTAGAGAGAGGTTTTATAAGGCCTAGTGTCTCACCTTGGGGTGCTTTTGTCCTATTCGTGCATAAGAAAGATAGGTCTCTTAGAATGTATATAGACTACCAGCAACTGAACAAGGTCACTATAAAGAATAAGTATCCTCTCCCCAGGATTGATGATCTCTTTGATCAACTTCAGGGTGCTACTTATTTCTCCAAGATAGACCTCAGATCGGGTTACCATCAGTTGAAGGTGAGGGAAAGTGACATTCCTAAGACAGCCTTTAGGACATGGTATGGCCACTTTGAGTTCTTGGACATGTCCTTCGGGTTGACGAATGTACCTGCAGCTTTCATGGATTTGATGAATAGGGTATTCAGACCATATCTTGATATGTTCGTGATCATGTTTATTAATGACATTCTAGTGTATTTAAAGGATGAAAGGGAGCATGCTAATCACCTTAGAATGGTTTTGCAAACGGTCAAAGATCATAAGTTGTATGCGAAATTCTCAAAGTATGAGTTTTGGCTCAAGTTTGTGGCCTTCCTAGGCCATGTTATTTCGAGAGATGGCATTCAAGTGGATACTCAAAAAATTGAAGTGGTTAAGAACTGGCCAAGACAAACTTCTCTGACATAAATAAGTAGCTTCTTGGGTTTAGCATGCTACTATCACCGATTTGTTGAAGGCTTCTCCTCTCAGTCAGCACCATTGACTAAGCTAACTCAGAAGAAGGCTAGGTTTCAGTGGTCTAAGGAATGTGTAAGGAGTTTCCAACAGTCGAAGACTAGATTAACTACAACCACAGTTTTGACTTTGCCCGACAGAACCGGGGACTTTGTGATATACTATGATGCATCAAGAGTTGGATTGCATTGTGTGCTTATACAGAGAGGGAATGTGATAGCTTATGCTTCCAGGCAACTTAATATACATGAGAAGAATTATCTGACTCATGATCTCGAGTTGGTAGCGGTGGTATTCGCACTTAAGATTTGGCGTTACTATTTGTATGGAGTGTATATGGATGTGTTCACTGATCACAAGAGCTTGCAGTTCATGTTCAGCCAGAAGGAGCTCAACCTACGATAGAGGAGGTACTTGGAGTTGCTCAAGGATTATGACATAAGCATTCTCTACCACCCAGGCAAGGCTAACATTATTGTTGATGCTCTTACAGGATGTCTATGAGTAGCACTGCCATGTGGAAGAAGAGAAAAGAGAGCTAGCTAAGGAAGTGCATAGATTGGCTCGACTGGAAGTGCAACTTGAGGAGAATAACAAAGGTGGGATCAATGTTCAGAATGGTTCTGCTTCATCCTTAGTGTCAAAAGTGAAAGAAAAGCAAAACCAAGACCCTGTCTTGTTCTAATTAAAATAAGCGATTCACAGGCTGAAGGTGATGGTTTATTCCAAAGAGGGAGATTAGGTGTTAAGGTATCAAGGAAGATTTTGTGTGCCTGATATTGATGGTGTCCGAGAAAAGATCATGGTTAAAGCTCATAGCTTTAGATATTCTATTCACTCGATTCTACCAAAATGTACCATGACTTTAGAGAAGTCTGTTGTTGGAATGGGATGAAGAGGGGCATTGCTGAATTCATCTCTAAGTGTCCTAATTGTCAATAGGTCAAGGTTGAACATCAGAGACCATGTGGGTTAGCTCAACTCAATTCACCTCTCAATTTTGGAGATCTTTCTAGAAGGGATTGGGTACAAAAGTACATCTAAGCACAACTTTTCTCCCCTAAACAGATGGATAGGCAGAGCGCACTATTCAAACCTTGGAGGATATGTTAAGAACTTGCATTATCGATTTCAAGGGTAATTGGGATAACCACCTACTATTGATTGAGTTTGCGTACAATAATAGCTACCATTCCATCATTCAGATGGCCCCTTACGAGGCATTATATCGGAGGAGATGTAGATCACCAATTGGCTGATTTGAGGTTGGTGAAACTGAATTGATCAGACTTAATCTTGTTCACCAGTTCATGGAGAAGTAAAGGTTATTAGAGAAAGGTTTAAAACAGCACAGAGTCATCAAAAGTCTTACATAGATGTGAGGAGAAGAGACTTGGAGTTTGAGGTGGATGATTGGGTATATTTGAAGGTGTCACCCATGAAGGGTAACATGAGGTTTGGTAAAAAAAGAAAGTTGAGTCCATATTATATTGGACCATACCAGATTTTGAGAAGGATTGGGAAGGTCGCTTATGAATTAGACTTGCCTTTTGAGTTAGATAGAGTCCATCATGTGTTCTATGTGTCAATGCTGAAGAAGTGTTTGGGAAATCCTGTCTTTACGATTCCTATTGAGAGTACGAGAGTGAAGGATAGCTTATTCTATGAAGAAATTCCTATCCAAATCCTGGATAGACAAACTCATAAGTTGAGGAACAAAGAGATAGCCTCCATCAAAGTCCTATGGAGGAATCAATTTGTTGAGAAAGCTACATGGGAAGCTGAGGAAGCGATGAAACTCAAATACCCGCACTTATTCATGTTGAATGATGTTGATGTCGAAGGTAATGTCCCTATCCTTAATGTTATTGAAATTTCTTTCTTTGAGTTGATGTCTTAATCCGATTCTATTCCCAAGTCTAAGATAGAGATAGATAAGTGACCTATAGTTGAGAGTTCGAGAGTTCTCGAAGTGAGGAATGAGATGAATTTTGAGGTCACTCATTTTATTATTTGAGAAAGAATGATACCAAGGGGAAATGATATAACACCCTGTAAAATTATTGAAACGCCCCTAAAATGTAATCGTACACATAATGCATCTTTTAAAGTTTCGATGAGAAATTTGAGACCGGGTTTGCGATTAGCATGGAAAATCGAGTGGGAAGATGGTCTCGATTCGATTTAAGAGCAACCGAAGCAAAAAAGAATTTTTGCTAAGTAATGCCCAAACATTGTTGATCCACGCTCCTAGCGTGACGCGGAGGGGGCGCAGACTTACACTTGGTTCTTCTCTTTATTTTTTCAATGAGAATTGAAAATTCTAAAATTTCGCAAAATTATACTGGTCCGCACCCCTGGCTCATAACGGACCAGTATGCGAATTTAAAAAAATTAAATTTTAAAAAGGGTATTTTGGTCATTCTCAACCTACTTTTAAATCTCAAAACATGTTTCTAAGTCTTCTTTCATACGAAAGGTTTTAAAAACCCATTGCCTTCAAGTTTAAAGCATAAGTTCCTGAGAGAGTAGCAAAAGTTTAAAGCATAAGTTACTGAGAGAGATAGCAAGGGAGAACCTAAGGAATTCCAAGTTTGAGTTCGATTCTTGTTGAAGGATAGATGTATTGAAAGGCTACCCAGAACATGGGATTGTTCTTCTATGTGCCCCAATGAATGTAGTAAGTTGGAGATTGATAGTTGATAGGTCTTGAATTGTAATTCGTAAAGATATTCTTGAAATTTATCTTTAACATCTACACATATCTTAAATTGATGATTATGATACTTTGAATTAACTGGTTACATATATTATTGTGTGATTATATATATTTACCTTACATGAATTCTCTGTAAAAGACTTCAAGAATGAACTTAGGGGTAATGTCTAAAGCCTTGATTGTTTGACTGTATTGATTGTTGCAGTCTGGATCTTGAGATGAGTATGTTGATGGCTAAAGTTGATGGAATTAATGTTCTTAGAGCCTAAATGAGTTAAAACGTTAGCTTTGAGAGGAAGAACCTATTCTTTGAGTTGATAGATTATCAGATGAGATGAGGTGCCTGCCTAAGGGAGGGGTTGGATGTATAATCAGCCTGATGATGATAGACTTATGAGCATATCGAGTCCTAGAAGGAGTATTGCACCAAAATGGGTAAGAGTGAGTCGCACTTGTACTTATTAACTATGTGGCTAGCATAGAAAAGGATTGGACCGTGAAAACGAATGTTTCCTTTATCCCGTAGAGGACTTGACAGACTTCTTTAGGATCCCCGACAAACTCATCCTTTACCCTGCCAAGGTATTGGGCAGATGTGGCAATGACATCTCTTTGTTGTATCATCACTAGCTCATAGGTGGTGACTGTCGGTTATAGAAACTCCTAGATAGATATCATGTTGATAATATTCTGAGATTGATATGATTGTGTGATGTATTGATGGACAGCGATGTGATAGAGTCATGTTACTTACTCCGAGTTCAGGTTGAATGATGGATGAGATGATGTCATTTTATGTTGTATAGCCCTAATTTTTTACTTTAGCCCATTTTACATTAGTACATTCCACATACTAATGTCCCTTTGGCATTACATCATTTTATGATATAGATTCTGTAGATAAAGGACTTCAGAAGTGAATCATTGAGGTTCAGAGCTCTGTGAATCCAGACTTGATGAGTCTTCCCCTGCTTATAGAGGACAGATTTACTTCACTTTTAACTATTTTGAGTTATTTATCTTGATTGTGGTAGCCATGGCCTGTCATGGTACCTTCATACACACTAGCTATAGGGGTTTCATAGCCATAGACAGCTGATAGTTGATGTTGAAGTCATTTTCTCTTTTTCTTATTTATTGAGAATACTATGTTATTCGTATTTCGTCATGATAGACGAAGTTGATAACCTATAGCCCACTGATAGATAGATACTTCCCTATTATCTTCCACTAATGAATTGACTTGACGAATGCGATCAGACTAGGCAATTCACTTAGGGGCAAGCAATATTCTCCAAGTGCCAATTACCCGTAGGGTACTCTCCCGGGGCGTGACAACATCTAAAAAAAATTTCATATATTAATCTTTTCTAGAAATTTTTTAATTCTTTTTTAAATTATAGGTACTCTCCCGGGGCGTGACAGCATCTAAAAAAAATTTCATATATTAATCTTTTCTAGAAATTTTTTAATTCTTTTTTAAATTATATTGATAACACCGAAGACTCATAACTAGGATGATTGAAGATATTTTATACAATTGGTACTAAGAAAGTAAGCTTAAAGTAATTATTAATTAAGTTACATATCAAATATATCCCCACATGAATGTTTTTGTAATAATAAAAAAATAATTTAATTTTTTTTTGCTTCTGTTAGAAGAAAAGAGTATATGTGAGCCATTTTTGCAACAATACAAATATATACGAGTCATTTTTATAACAAAGGGTATATCAACTCTAAATGACGAAGTTGAGAGGAGAAGATTTGCCCCATATAACTAATTTTCTTTTATTGATATTATGGTAAATTATTTATATTAAAAAATTATTTATGCAAGGTAAGATTTTTATTTAAATGTCTTAATCATTAAGATTTCTCTCTATTTCAAATAAGAAATGATTCATGCAAATTCGAATTGCTTTTAAACAATAACATGTAACCTTTAACAAAATATGATTTTGACATATAGTAATCAACACTTGAACCAATAAATACCACATAGAAAGTTTTGTTTTTTTGATGATGATGATGATGTTGATGTACAAAGATTTAATAGTTTTATATTCAATTAATTTTGAAATCATACATAGTTGGATAGTAACTAAATTACAATTATTTTTTTTAAAAATACTAAATTATAGAATATTTTTTATGAATAGCAAAAATTTTAACCAATATTATTTGTAAAATCTTCATGTTCATACTATAATATAGATATAGATAAATAAAGCCTACCAAAATAAAATATGGATGTATTCAACCATCTAATTTTCCTTATCCATTGGAAAAAGTAAAGTGGGTTGGTGCTGACAAACTTTTGACGAGCAAAAATGATTTGATCCAAAAAATTCTCGACTTTGATCTTACCTCAAAGAACGTTATGCCTCCTCATCAAGATTATGATACAGTTTGTATGAGTCTGATATTTGTTAAGAATACTTCTGTGTCTCCTCAAGAATTTGAACTTATCCGAAAGAGAATATTTATGAAACATTATGATAGCATTGCAAAAATTAATTCTTTGGGTAAACGTTCGTGAAGAAATCAAGAAATTAGGACATGAATCATCTTTGTGTGAAGAATTTCAGTTCCTAGAGGTTTGCATAGAAAATATTGTGAGGGAGACAGCTAATTGGAGAACTAGATATTTCGATGATAATTATGAAATGGTACTAAAAGGGACTTTAATTGAGCAAACTAGGAGGGAATTTAGGTTATTGCCAGCAATTAGATCAAGAATGCAGTTGTTACAGGTAGTAGATATTCCAAAAGAAAATGAATCGATAGATGATGGTTCGATATGCATGAGCAGGTACATACATGGTTCAGAAGCATACAAGTTGCCTTGCAGCCATAGGTTCCATTTTGGCTGCATTGAGACTTAGCTTATAAACAAACCAAGGTGTCCTATACGTTAGTTCAAGTTTCCACCAACTGAGGAAAAGTAGATGTGTTCATTCCTTTCTCATTATTTGTAATTTTCATTATCGTTTTCTATTACCTTGTTATTTTAATTCTTAGTTGTAGTATAAATAAATAAATATTTATATGTAAGTGTTGAAATTGGTTTGTTCCAACACCTGTCAACACTCTCTTTTCCAATAATAAAATTTATACTTTGCTCCAGCAATATTGAGTTTATAGCTTGGTATGCAAACAATAAACGATGAAGAATACAACCTAAACATCAAAATTTTATTGAATCACTAAAATTTTATAACAAAACAAGAACGTCATCGAGATCTGAAGAAATTTAAAAATGCATAAAAATACATACTAAGAATTAGACGATGAAGATTTTACAACAACAACAACAACGAAAGTATTTTAAATGTGAAATAAATTTAAAGTGCATATATTTATTCTAGTGTGAACTTACTTTCTTTTTTCGAAGTAAATGACCATTGATATAATCTACCACAAGGCAAACTAATGAAACATTCTCTTTATTTAAGAAAAAAAATACTAGAATTTTTAATTGGTCATGATCAAATTTATACAAGGTAAACTCTTATTCGATAGTCATGATACATTATTTAAATCATACTAAAAGAATACAACATTTCTTTATTAAATATATATAAATCAAACTCTTAATTGATAGTTACGTGATATTGTTTAATTTTTTCAAAAATAATTTTTATAAGCTAATATTTTTCTTTACAAAAAAAATGCTAATCTTTTTATTATTTTAAATGTCTAACACCTGAGTCTTAAGATATTCTTTCTATTTCAAATAAGAAAATATTTTATGCAAATTGTGATTGTTTTTATATAATAACTTGTAACTTTTAATGAATATGATAATGACATCCAGTTGTTATAACTTGAGTAGATTATGTCATGACCCAACCTATGGGCCGTGACTAGTGCCCGATTGGGGCACTCAGACACCACTGCTAACCCCGAATCTAATTATAATTACTAATTCATTTACAAAAATTTTGGCAGAGTTTCCTCTGTTTTACTAACTACCCACCTGCATACAGAAAATCCCAGCATATAGTACAAGCATATATATATATATATACATGCGGGCCGACAAGGTCATCGCTGCGGTTAAACTGCCCAACATACACAACATACGTATATAATATACAAACTGACATGTCCCACACTGACAGGAGTCGACAGACCTCTATATAAACAGATTGAATCTAAAAGACGAGATAGGGCCCCGACGTCTGATGCCTAACGGACCGAAATGATGGCGACCTCCAAACTCGCGCCATACCACAGCATCACACCAGAAAGTTCAAATCCCGAAATCTCCAACACAAGTCATAAATGTAGGAAAAGTAAGCCGGCGTCCCTGTACTCACAAATCATATAGTAAATATGGCATGAAGACACCAAACCAAAGGCCCAATCTCACCATATCACCAAACTAAGCGAAGCCAACCCTTAGGCCGAGCCGACCCCGCTGTATCCAGCCAACTTTAGAATATATATAGTATAATACGCACGACAACAACCAGCCTGAGGATCGGTGAACGAGGTTTTAATAGGCACGAATAGAGTCCTTAGAATAATATGCACAAAATCACTTCCATAATTCCAATTATATGCAAACTATTAATTTCTGAAAACAAAGTATCATTTATTTTTAATTTATGACAAAGTTACTGAATTTGCATAAAGACATTCATTATCCAAAATTTCCAAAGAGTAGTAAAACATTCATGTTTGAGAATAATACCTTGTTATTATTATTTGTTCTAAATTCTCTTGGAAGTATCAAAATTTCAAGAAGGAGATATCGTGGGTTCCCCCGGCCGATAAAAACCCAAACTAGTTCATATCAGAAAGAGCACATCTTACTTATGTCATGGAATTTACTAGGAAGAGTCTTAAATGGTTTATTTCCAATGCACTTTGGACTTTCTTTTAAAGATCTTCGA
>DF367342.1:3547-14930 GCA_000787875.1 Solanum virginianum | reverse complement strand
TTTTTGTAGCAATGATCGATATTTTTAGTCAACTTATCAGAGAAGGGGAAAAAGAAGAGGAATTTTCAGCCTACACCCAGGCATCCTTGAAATAAGAACATGAACAATGTTTAAAAAATGAATAACAGTATCCGAGTTACCGTGTGTGGATATAGCTCTATAAGCATAATAAGCGCACTCATTTATATAAGCGCGAGAAACATTCATTCATTTCCTAGTTTCTCATAACATACTGCTATCAGGGATCTAATGAGTTCCCTAGTTTTTCTTCTTTAATGAATAGTTAGAAATAAATGAGTTTCCTCTTCAATCCTTTTGCCAGCAAATTTCTCAAAAACATTCCAAGGATACATTGAAACACTCTCTGTTAGTTCTCAAAATCATACAAAGGTAATACGGTGTTGGATGTGCGGTAGGCACACCTCACAAATTCAAATGTTGTCAGGGAGCCAAGTCTAATACTTTAAGTGGAGGAAGATAGAGGGGCGAGACCATTATCTGACTAATGACTACTCCTCTAGCTGCCTTATATCCGCAAAGCTATGCTCAGTATCCTCTGAATTAGCAACGGTTGCATTGCTCAAATAGGACAATGAGTTGTGCAATATATTAGTCAAAACTCAAAACACCCACAACACCATAACAGTAGTCATTTCTAAGTATAGCTTTCAAAGCCACATCATCATTATAACCTAAAGAAAGAAGCTTTGCAATTGCCTCATTGCACAAATAATCCAAGTTCTTTAACAAATAATTTGAGTTTGCTTGAAGGAGTGAAGATCAAACTTCTTTGGACATTAAAAATATGGAAAGAAGAACCCCATTTGCGTTAGGGTTAGGGTACTTGGGATGAATCGCTCAAACCCATCTGAGAATTTAATGGCCTAACCCCAGATTCAGTTACAGATTGAGATGTAAGATTTCACAACACCTAAAAAAATAACCAAAGAGGAAACAATCTGCAACAACAAGATTCTGAATTCTTGAAGAATTTTAGTAAAGGAAATGAATTATACATGAATTCGGATCAAAGAGGAAAACTTACATCTTTGTGATTATCGCAATTTCAAATATGTTATCAACTTTGAGAAAAGTGTATTCAATAGCACTTCTTTTCGGATGCATACTTATCATTTCAACGAATACCATACATTTGAGTATGAGTATACTTTATGCTTTTCATTATTGTCTTTTGTAAAATAATAAATATATAGTGTAATCTATCTTTTTGAAAACTTCAATAAATGAATGAGTTGAAAAAAATTTTATATATTAATCTTAAATTTTAAAAAATTCAACTATTTTTAATCTTAAAAAGACTTTAAAAATTTAATTAATTTGGAACGAAGAAAATATAATATAATTTGAATAAACTTTTTGAACATCTATTTCACTTTTTTTAAAGATTATGAGGAGGAAAATCAGTGAAATATATTTATTTTATCTTCTATAGTGTATCATTTCTCTTGAGTAATACATGCAATATTGTCGTTGTATAATGTTGTAGAATCCCTTTCTTATGGAGATTATATGTGAAGAAATAGCAATCATGTTTATTTTGTTGAATACCATAATATAATTGTAACTTCACATGAAAATAAATATTTTATTTGAGTTCAACTTTATATGGATCAGATTAATATTATGTATTCGTATAATTAATTAATCATAAGTCAGGCAAATTTAAATAAATTAGTTTCATATCAATAGTCCCTCAAATGTACCTAAATATATTTTTAAATATTATTTTAGTATCTTCCCATTGAAAATATATAAGGTTTACTAATAAGATTACAAAGGATGATATATTTGGTGGAGAATTACTAATAAGATAAACTATTCTTTTGCATTAAAATTTGGTTTATTATAACATTTTAGGTCTTTAGCTATTTCAAAGGCCATACTTTTCAATCATAGATAACATTTTTCTGGGGATGACCTAAACAAGCGTAATCTTTAATCTCTAATACCATATTTTTCAACCTCAGACAATACTTTTTTTAAGATGAAAACTACGTTAATAACATCTCACGTAGCAATATTTTTCATGACTTCAAATTACATTTTTCAAGTGTGGCCTTGATTATCATAGACCACGCTTGCAAAGCGCAACTTTTGCTACTTCCTCTAATGCAACATTTGTCAAGTGTTGCATTTGTTAATTTACATGCGGCAATTTGAAATGAATAAGTAACGCAAACAATGCCCTATGGCACACTTTAAAAGTGTACCAATGTTATGTAGACTATAAATATTATTTAAGAATATTTATATGCCACAATTTTGTTTTGTGTTATTTTTTACTGTCACATTGTACTTTAGAAGAGGGACATTTTGATCCACTGCTGCTTAGCCATCTGTATAAATCCCACACAGAGTCCTATTTGGACTCCCTTCCACGTGGCATGCATTGGTAGATTTGCCCGCCCACTTCCATCTACTGAATTTGATAAAGACAAAAGAAGATGCGCTTTTCAACTCTTTCTTCTTCATTTTCTTTGTTACAGCTTCTTGCTTTTACCAGGTAATTCATTATTTGCGCTTATTCCCCAATTTTCTTCTTCCTGTGGTTGACTTCAAATTAGGGCTAAATAACAGTGTAAACATCCAAAAATAATAAGCCCTATTTCTCTAAAGATCATTAAAGCAGCAAGAAAGTGAATCAATCATCCAGTACTATCTTTGTAGGAATTGATTATTTCAACAAATTTCTCAAACCCCATAACCTCCGTTTCTTTTGGGTGGCCTGCATCTGTGTTGTTAGAGGTAGAGCGATGAGTTTGTTCTGCGTAATTCTATTGTGCCTCCGATTTTTTGTATGAAGGTGAAATTATGACTGCCAAGACTTTGCTTGATTTATCATTGTTTCTCCAAATGTAACATCTAATATTTTCCGATGTAGAGCTATTAAAGTTTTCCGTAATTGCTCTCACTAAACTGTTAATTCCAGCTTCGTTTTTTGCTAGCTCATTTCTGTCGCTGCTTTTGCTTAAATCCCTCTTGTTGCACCTCGGTAAGTTTTGGCCCCTCTTTCTCAATAGTTTACATCCACCTTCCTTCATGAATGTATTGCTTTTTTCATTGCCATTAATATGTCTTGCTTGTTCCTACTTGATAAATGCTTGATTCTGTATGCATTACAAACCCATTTTGCCGAGAAAGATTACTCTTTTTAGGCTACGAGACTGGAATTATAAATTTTCAACGTAGGACCTCAAACTCACAAAATAACACCAAATTAGATTCCGAAACCAATTTCCCCTTTCCGGAACGGCTGAAATCGATTTCATTTCGAGACTCGAGACTTTAAAAGACTCCGAAATTCAAAATTAAAGTAACGTAAACCTTTACAAAAAAGGAAGCAAGAACAATTATTGCCAAGAAACATTTAAAGTTGTTTGCTTTAGACTAAGGAATTCCAAATCCAATCAATAAAATGTAGACACAAGAATGTCTGTTCATTATTTACCGTAAGGTGCACATTCTACTCTCTATTTATTCTATACTTCCAAGGTGCATCAGCTTTAGACTAAGGAATTCCAAATTCAATCAGTAAATGTAGACACAAAGTAATATTTGTTCATCATTTACAGCTAAGTGCACATTCTACTCTCTATAGTTATTTTGTTAGTTCCAAATTCTGTTCGTATTGCTCAATTTCTGGACCCTGAAAATATAGTCTTGCAGTATGGATCACTATGCCTACCAAAGGAAAGAAATTTCAGAATAATTACTATACAGGTGAAGACACAAACCAAATTGATTGCCCAATTAATATACAAGATCAAACCAGCTACACTCATCTTAAGTGTGTCCGCAACTGTAAATTTTGTGGTGCTAAAAGATTCGAATATGAATCTCCTGCATTTTGTTGTAGCAAAGGTTCCGTCCACCTAGCCTCATATGACATCCCGTGCGAATTGAAAAATCTCTATTTGAGCAACTCAAAAGAATTTCAAACTTACATTAGAACATACAATAATATATTTGCTTTCACATCACTCGGAGTAACTTATGACAATAGCTTAGCAAAACGAAACAACGGTGTCTACACCTTACGAGTCCAAGGACAAATGTACTATTTCATAAATGATCAGATTCCATGTAATCAAAAAATCCAAAATTTACAACTATACTTTTTCGATACTGAAAATGAACTTCGTAATCTAATGGCATGTTCAACTAAGCTCAACGAACATATTGTGCTAACTTCGTAATCTATTCTATTTTCTTGGGGTCCTTATCACAGATTACTCATTTGTCGGACTTCTACTTTGCTCTTAAATGTGGCAAACAGGAAAATGGGAAACAAGTCATAGAGAAACCCTTCAATATTTGCTGCTTACCTACTATTTATTACAAGTTATTACTGCTGCTACTTACTATGACACTACTAAAATAATCTTTCATTTTTACTCTCACGCTGATATTAGTTTGCTATCATTTTTGCTTAGACACTGCCTTATATGATTACACCTACTATTTCAGTAAGGTATATCTCAACAAAACATTAATTCAATTCTCACTATGGTATACCTCCACAATCTAATGTACTTTTCTTTGCAGCTACAGGCATTTTGTCAACTTCACACATCAAGACTAGCTTTTTGATGTAAATATGTGTACTATATATAGGCAGTACAGATAATTATCCTTTTGTACGAAGACAAATATGTATATATAACATAATCAAAAAATATGTTTTATAAAATGTAGAACCTTTTACTTATTACTGAGCACCCTAATATTAAGCCCGTGCGAGTAATATCCTATTTAGATGATTTCAAACACAATATTAACTAATACATAATAATTTGAATATATAAATTTGCAATAAATTCGTCTCATATTTTAAACTCTAAAAAAATGTAAGTCAAAATGTCTATTTGCAATGAATTTCACAAAATAAAAAATAAAATATGTCTAGCCCCTTGAATGTTTTAATTCTTTATGACCTTATACCACATGTAAGATTAGAAAACACTTCAAAGTAATGTTAACTAATAAAATAGTAACCAAAAAAAGAGAGGAAAGAAAATAATCAACGCTAAATAGTACAATTCGTACTTTGCAGTAGCTTAATATTTATTTATATAATTATTTTACAGGCTTGGCCCATCGAAATTTGGACTGGCCAAAAGCCCACGCTGGACCTTTAAGTTGCTCTTTTTTCTTACCAGCTTCTTCTTCCAACTTTGTATCAAATATCAGTCAAAACATTGCCATTAGCAAAACAGCTAAAATTCTTTAAACTAATTGAAGTGTGGAATGCCTCAACAATTTTCTAGCTACTCTTAGGTGCTCTATCTCTTGCCATTTATTTTTCTCGATTTTACTTTTTTGCTTTATGGAAGATTATCTTCTTGTTATGAGAAAATTAGTACCTGTTTGGATATTCTATGTTTGCTCTTTTTTCCGGTTTTCTGTCTTCCTGGGGGGATAAAGGGACATGGGTTTTCTCTTTTATTCATTTCTTTGTACAGTTGAATGGTGAAAATTGAAAAAAATTTGTTACAGTAAAGGCTTGTAGATCTTCAGAACTAACATCCCTTTTTAGCTCTTTCTTGATTTATATCTGGAATTTCAAAATAAAGTTTTCAACTTTGGACAAAATGATGGTGAAGGGAGTCATGAAATTACCTCATGATTGTTTACGTGCACCTTAGACAAATTGATAATCATTGGTTATAAATGAAATTTGATAAATATTGATTTTTGGCACTGTTGTGTGTGTGAATGTGTTCATTGGATGTGTCTGAATACAAATGATTTCAATTAAAGGCACGGTAAAGAATATTATTGGGTCTATATTGTTGAAAAACTTGATAGATGACTGTGGACGACCACGAATAGAGTCGTATAAACAACTTGTACATATTTTTTGACACTGGATTGTGTTTAGTGTTGAAGATTTTGACTGATCAAAACAAAAATAACAGAAGGATGTCAATGAAGCATCGTACCAAAAGGTTGCACGAGTTTATCATTTACTTTGAGAAACATTTATGTGCCCAAAGATGATAGAAAATTGATGACTATTTCTGTGGGGAAGAGCATCTGTGCCTTTTCTTGATTGTCATTTCTTTGAGGCAAATGTGACATTTCATTCTAAACCGTGTATATTGGGGTTTATGCAAATTTTAGACTTGTTCTCCGTGTGATGTTGTTCGTGGCTATGCCTTTTTGTCACTTTGGTACATTTGTATTTCATCTATTACATAGAATCTGAAAAGTAATTTGTCATTCATTAGGCTATACATACATTTGTTTCACCTGTCCTCGGGAGATTTGTTAAATTTCATCCGCTGGTGTCTGGTGGAACTATATGGATCGGAAAATGAATGTATATATCTGGGACATGGATGAAACCCTCATATTGCTAAAGTCGTTAATAAATGGGACATATGCTGAGGCCTTCAATGGATCCAAGAATGTACAGAGTGGTGTAGAAATTGGGAAGATGTGGGAGAATCATATTCTTCAGATATGTGATGACTACTTCTTCTATGAGCAGGTTAGTTATTCTTGTTATAATATATTTGAGCACGGAACTAACAGTCTTCACAAATCCTGCTGATTATAGACATTAAGCTTATTCAACTTTGTTATATTATATGGATTTTCAGGTTGAAAATTGCAATATGCCATATCTAGATGTCTTGAAACAATATGATGATGATCGAGATCTCACTGACTATGACTTCAATAAAGACGGCTTTGGTCCACCAAGTGATGATCTTAACAAAAAGAGATTAGCGTACCGTCATCGGGCTGTAGCCCATAAGTACAAAAAGGTACTACTTTGGTATCTTAATGTTATGATTATTTTTAAAAAGTCTATTCCCTGATAGAAGGAGGCTACTGAATGGTGCCAGATTGAAAAAATCTGATTTTTTTGGTACTTTGTAGTGAAGATCATTGTTATTCCTCTCTGATGAAACCAACTCGATAAGTAACCACACTTTTATGTTTGCCTATAGTTAATGTTAGACCATAGCAAGAACTTCATAGAGCTTGGTTCTAAGATGAAGCTTTTAAAGGCCCTACATGGGTCATTAACTACACACAGGGCTGTACATAGTGTATCGATCAGGAAAGGAAGTGCTTAAGGCCTCCCCCTCTGTTCAGCTGTTTCATTCTCACCCAAAGGAAAATATACGATCTTAGCTTCTTGTTTTATTCTTCCAAAAGCACTGGCATAACTTTGTTCTTAGAAGTTGTACTTATGTTTGAATATTTCAAGTATAACATAACTATAACAACCTTCATTTATCATTGGTTGTAGGGGCTGCATAGTATGCTTGACCAAGACATGATTAAATCATGGAGCGAGCTTTATGACGTCACCGATAGTTATACTGATAGATGGTTCTCAGCAGGTAGGTTACTCTAGATTGTATCACTACAGACCTTGCGGTGTGGATTTTAATTTTGTGAACTGGGAGTTGCAATGGCAGAATGCCTCTAATGTGGATTGTGGACAGGCATAGAACATATTTCTTTTGCTGCGTTTGTGTATTTTGGAATGACATGTATTCATGTGCTTGTATTGGCACATGATGCTTTTAAAAAAATAAACCTGCGACCTGAAGTTAATTTACTAAAGGAGCAGGTCCATAAATTTACAATCTCTTCCTAGTCATTTTAACAGATATAAATTATTGTAAAAAGCACTTTAATCAATTGCCATGAAGTAAAACTTTTGAATGCACCATCTGAACTTCCTTCCACACAACACCACAAGGGCATCTGGAGTTACTTTCCACATTTTAACTGATGTACCAAACTTTGTATTCTTAAAAGCTGGAAGGACACCTTCATTGGAAATTGTCAAATAAGACCAGATAATTACAAACTACCTCAACTCAATTGAGACTTCCCAGGATATTGTCTCCCATTTGCCCCCTTATGTGAAGTGATCTAAAATCTATCTTATATCTTCTAGGTTTGTTCAGTAGTGCTAGATCCATGCATCACTTTCCGCGTACGACATAGAAGTCAAAGGGATTCTATACTCCGAGTTCTCTAGATTCTAGAAATCACAAATCTAACCTATTTCTAATATCTTGAATTTCCAAAACTTGCCCTTTATTTCAATTTGGAGAACTTTAGAGTCCTGTTCTTTTTTTTTTTTAAGCTTTTCTTTCTTTTTCTATATCTTTTCTAAAGCAAACTGGGGCGTCAAAACTATAAACTTATACTACTATTTCTCTCCATTTCCCACCCACCTCTTTGTCGTCGTGCGAGGAGGTGGGATGATATTGGTGAAGAGAAGAGGATAGATATATATTAAAGAGCAGTTGTGCGTTCTGATATTCTATATAAGAGTCAAGAATAAATACAAATAAGAAATATGCAAGTTGGCGAAACGCTACATGTGCTAGTCAGCAACTTAGAAGTAAATATCATGAGGTTAAAATTGTAAATTAACTTCCTCTTCTTACCTTATTTCTCAAAGCAGCTGCCATCTTCTTGTAAAGTGCATTAGTATCATTTTCATCAGCCAAATCTTTCTTTTGCCTCTTTTAGTGCCTTCTGCTTGCCTTTTTTTGGCTCACTGTTCTGTTGAAAAAAAAAAGGGTAAGTCCGGTGCACTAAAGTTCCCACTATGAAGGGCCCGACCACAAGGGTCTACTGTACGCAGTTTTACCTTGCATTTCTACCAAAGGTCATTTTCAAGGCTTGAACCCGTGACTTCCTGGTCACATGGCAGCAACTTTACCAGTTACTCCAAGGCTCCCCTTCTGCTGTTTTATCCCTACTGAAATTCTTTATGAAGTTTTATCATCAATGAAATGCCTCTTTTTCATTCAAAACTGAAATAAAATTTCATATCTTGCTTCTAAAAAAGAATTATTCAGATTTGCTTTCTCTTGCTCTTTCTATCGTGTGCACAGGATTACAAGTGTGATTGGCTTCTCTTGTGTTCTTGTATGTTACCTCCACTTGCAGTGATATTCCCATTTTGATTTCAGTCAATGCATTAGCATTTGAGCGATCTCACCTGTCTCTGAGGGAAGGTTCATTCCTTGCCTTCTCCACTTGGTAGAAATCAGTTATTTCTGCCTGAGATACCTCTTAAGGAAGAAATTAATTATACCTGCCAGAGATACTGGTTAAGGAAGTTATCAGGTAGTAAAAATATCTCACGGGGTCATAGTTGTCTCATCTCATAGTTAATGGGTCAAACTTAGGCTTGCCCTTATTAGTGTGATAACTTCACTTTTTGCACTTGTTTTTGTGTTTACACTTTTTGAAGGTGTTTTTCTTCTATTTTGGGTTCTCTACAGATAAATGATGATGCTTTTATTCCATAATGCGTATGTGATTTGTTCGCTTAAATGTTCTCCTTCTCCTTCCAATGCAGCCAGGGCTTGCTTGGAGCAATGTGCAGTTGGGAATCAAGATTTGGCGTCCTCAACTGTTTCTACCAATGATGGAGGTGGTACTGTATTCCAGCACGTGAATATCTTGGTGACTTCCGGAGCATTGATACCCAGCTTAGTTAAATGCTTGCTCTTCCGCCTGGGTGATTTAATCCCTAGCGAAAATGGTTAGTTTCTTTCATCATTCTGATATTTAGCCTTTTTAACTAGTCCTAGTTTAAAATCTTGATTGAGGTATCTTGTTTTTCTTTATATTTGACCTTTCACAGTTTGTGGCCTCAAAAAAGTTACGAGCCATGGTTGAATTTCATGACATATAAATCACACGACTTTTGGAAATAGCCCTGATGTCTCCAGCTCATATTTTTATGTTTAGCACTTGGCAATCTTCCTTTATGAATAAGGGTGGACGGCCCATAGTCCGTGAGTTTTGTAGTTAAAATAGCAGATTTTTGGTGCCCAATAAAAGAAAATACAGAATCTCTCCCTTTAGGAACTGGATACATGTATGTTTCACATCAATTATTCGTAAGCCCGTGCATATCCTGGGACGACCACCGCGATAGTCAATATTCTTTCTTTCTCATGTTTATCAGCATATAATAATGTAACTTGCAACTTCCGGAAGCATTCTCTAACACGTTTATCATCATTTCAGTTTACAGCTCATGGGACGTTGGCAAGCTCCAGTGCTTCTCATGGATAAAGGAGCGGTTCAATGGGTCAAACGTGCAATTTTGTGTTATCGGAGATGGATGGGAAGAATGTGAAGCAGCAGAAAGTATGAGATGGCCATTTGTCAAAATTGACCCGCAGCCTAACAGTTTTCATCGGTTTCCAGGCTTAACACCAAAGGATCTGGGCCATTACTTCTCTGTTGTGTATGGTAATTCTGATGAAAAAGATAATGATATACTAGCTCCTTCTGGCAACTGATCATGTAAAATATGCAGTTTACTGATCATAGCTTTTTCACCATCAAAATTGTTTTGACATAAAATGGTTAAGGTTGTTATATAAAGTTCTCATTTTTGCATGAGAGAATTCCTCTAAATTATGTCTTTTGGCCTGTGAGGCCTCTCTGTATAGTGAACTTCTCAGTGACATCCTTGCATTTTTAGTCTGTTCCGTTATGGACCCTCAGGATGGGACTCCAGCAAAACGCTTCGAGATTCGTGTGAGGTTTACTTCTGTAATACTTACACCCTAAACGTCTGATTGTATGCGGCTCACCTAATAGATTTTATACAAATTATGTATTAAATTCTTTAGTTAAACATTGTTGGTCTTCATAATTTCTTAATAAATGAATGATATTTAATAGTTTCTTCTATCTATAAAAATAAAAAGATTGAGAATAACTCAAATAACAAGTTATAGTATGACATATTTACTATTTGTAACACAATGAGGATGATTATATATTATGTAATATTTTTTCAAAAAATACAAAGTGGAATTTTATTGCTTCACTTATCTTTGATCTTCATGTTTTTGTAATATGCTTCAAAATTTTCATATTTTATTTTTTAGATATTTGAAAGTAATTTTATTTTTATTCATTATAGGGTGATGTTTTTATTATAATGCTAATAAGTTTTATTGATTATTTTCTTTTAGAAGGGTCAATTGTTTAGTATGATGGTAATATAATGGAAATAATTATTTTTTTAATTGAAAATTGAGATATTAGAATTGATTTACATCTCATAATAATTTTTATATCATTATATTATTTATACTTGTAAAATCATGTTGAAAATATTAGTTTCTATGAGTTTTCTTAATTAATTTGTAATTATTTTAAACTATTAATGTATTTTTATAATTTTGTGTTATTATATTATTTTAATATATTAAAATAAAAAAATATACAAAATAGATCTAATTTGAAAATTATTTACCCTTAATAGACTCAATTTAAACTATTTACCCTTAATGAACTCATTACTCGAACTATTTATTTTTTTACCCACTTACTCTTTTTTATTTCGCGT
>DF367343.1:1406-13979 GCA_000787875.1 Solanum virginianum | reverse complement strand
AAACCAACGCTTCCATGCTACTTGGGGGACCCAATATACTAGGCTTGTAGTGTCAAAATAGTCGAAAGATAAAAAAAAATCACCAAATTCAAATTACAAAGTGTTTTCTTGACAAACCAATACTTTCACGCTATTTGGGGGACCCAATACACTAGGCTTAGCGTCAAAAAAGTTGAAAGATAAAAGAAATGAATTATGGTTGCTACTTACTGTAGCAACCCGAGAGCTCTCTCTTGAGCTTGAAGGGTGTGTTTTTTTTTTTGTAAGTGTTAATTCCTCTTACTGTTGAAGACCAAAGGAGCATATACATGTATATATTAATTTCCTCAAGGCCCCACCCCATACACTTGCTCCAATCAAATTAAAATACAACTTGAGTGGACCCAACTTAATTAAATAACTCTTGATTATTTTTTTTTTTGATAAGAAGACAATTATTCTAGAATTTTGAAGAAGCCTTATGCACACATGTGTGTATATATATATAAGTTTATACATACACATCTATGAAATATTCCAACTTGAGTTCTCAAACTTTTTAAAATTATACTTAAGTCCCAAATTTTCCAAAAATTGCAACACTGGTCCCAAATTCTGCAATGGTTCCAATACACCACAATATGAGTTCTAACATATTATTTAATTGAATCCACAGTAGCTTTCTGTAGATTATTCATATACTAGGTATTTGTATTTCTCGAGATTTGTATGCCCTCAATAAACTTATTACTTTCAAATAAAAAATTAACCAGAAAAATAAACCAAATCGATCCAAACCGACAATAACTAAACCGATGGTTATTTTTTTCATTTGGTTTTGTTTGGTTATAAAAATTTAAAAATCGACTAAATTGGTTTGGTTATGGTTCTAACTAATAACCGATCCAAACCGAACCATGAACACCCCTACCAGTAATTACACCACAAAACTACCAAATCACTGAATAAGCGTGTATTTTACAATTTTCTTATGCATTTACCAATGTCACCAGAGCAAAAACCAACAAGCACCATACTACATATATCTATATATCTATAATCAATGGGAAGCAAAATAATAAGCCAAGTCATAGTATCTTAGCCAAAACACCATCATTTACCAACATTGGCACCAACAGTTACACCAAAAAATTATCATATCACTGAAGGCAATTATCAGTCACACCCAACAAATGCATTCTGCAAGCACGTTGTCTTGTTATGGCCTGTTAAACCACACTTACTGCAGGTAACCTTTCATCTCTTTGTCTTTAATTCTGTAATACCCTTTTTTAGGCCATAATTTGATGGTCTTCCTGGCCTTCTTCGGACAGTTGATGCAAGTATATTCTCTTTCAAAACATTATCAGGGATTATCTAGGTGCTTTCGCACGGCCAAGGCTCAATTTGTATTGCATATGTGTCTTGATAATTTTTGTTACTGTAGTACACTAAATAGTAATCCTCTGCATGTTATCCTCTGTATTCAATATCGGCAATTGCATGGGCACAGAGAATTTCATCGTATTGAAACCATCCACAAGAACACATTCTTATGTTTAGGCAGATTGTGAATCCTCTAGCACCATCTGTAACTGTGTGCAGGTGTTCGGTAGATTCCCTCACCTTCAAACTAAAAATAGAAAACCAAATGAACAAATATTATTGATTTATTCCCAACAATCCATATTCATAATAATTACAATAAACAAAATAAATTTTATCATCATCCTGTATGAAATTCTTTTATTATCCAGTAGCATTTCATTATACTTTCTTGTCAAAGTTGTGATGGTATCCCTTGCCTCTTATTTGTGCTTTTCATTCCAGTTTTCAATTGTTTTCCTCGCATACTCTAACATATGAATTATAGGAAGCTCCAACCAGGTAATATTGCATTATTTATTGATTCGGCAATATCACTTGTTAGTGTCCATGTCCTCTTAATATGAGAGTGTGCGGGGGACCATTTTTCAAAATCAGTCTTCACTAAATATGCATAGCATTTTGGACTTACCTCTTTCAATTGAATCATCAACTCCTCAAACTCCTAAATTGTGTATGCTTTCGCCAAATCAAAAAATAATCTTCTAATCTCTTCAGTATTTTTGTTGACTCTTTTTAGCACGTTTGTCCATAGGTGATAAATGCAAGTATAATGAGGTATCCCATGATACACTAAAGCAATAGTTTTCCAAATCCTTTTGTTTCGATTTGAAACAAAACAGATACCTTCTCTATCACCAAATGCCAATTTAAAACATTGGAAGAATCAAATTCACGAGTTATCATTCTCCGAATCAGCTACACTATATGCTAATGGCAAAATATGACCTATATGCAAAACATTTCTATTTTAAATTTAATACACCAACATAGCAAGTAAATACTTAATTTACTTATTATATAATTACTTTCATATAAACATTCTAAAGATCAAGTTTTAAACCAAAACTAAGACCACAATATACACCATTTGTTTACACTACATGTCATGCTCAAAATAATTTGAAAAAGCAAACAGGGAAAAAATATTATACCTATAACATATTAGCAGTACCAAAAATTTACACATTACGTTTAGAAAATTATGTTGTTTAGTTACGAATAGGGAATAACTTACCGCTAGGATCCAATGTGCTTGCTATCAACATTGTACCTTCGAATGTTGATCTCACGTGCGTACCGTCTACTATTGGACGACAATACTCCCACCCTCTAATGCATGCATCCAGTGCTATGAATGTATACAAAAAATGACATTCTTCTATTTTCCTTAATTTCACAATCGTCCCTATGTATGTTTCTCCAACATATACAAATATATGGTCAATTTTGTATAGACATGGCTGGCTCTCCTCGTAGGATGTTAAATATCTTTTGCCTACCCCTCCAAGCCTGAATATGTTTTCTTTTCATGTCCGCTTTTACATCACTTGGTGTATAATTGGTCTTTTGATCATTGCATTTGTCCAGTAACATCGCACCAAGAACATTGCCACTTTGAAATAAGCCTAAACTTCATTGGATATGTATGATTATCACAAAATTTATGGACCTTGAACAACCCCGAATATCCCAAACATGAAGATTTAAATAGCCACGGACATTTCTCGGTTGGACACTTTAAATTGTAACTGCAAAAGAACAACTATGATTATTACTTGTATTATGTCATGAATTTCTTAATTTTGTAAAATTTTCATATCTTATTGGAGTAGACCTCGTAGTGGTGAATTGAAACCCTCTTAATAGTGCATACTTTCTCATTACATGTACAATTATCTTTTTGCTCTTGTAAATTTGATCCACTACCACAAAATCTTGTTCATTGTTCTAGATTATCTCTATTTCACCGGATTCTTTGTTAATCATTGTTTCTACGGCAGGTAAGCAATTAATTTTACCAATAGTGTAACACCGCATTTCTGGTTCCACTGTTCCTCCTTGCAATATTGCTTCCATTGATTTGTCAATACAAGTTATACACAATGAATATTTTGAGAAGAAATCAATGTTGCACCTTTTTAAATCCAAAAAGATATCAACCTCCATGTTATTATGAATTCGCATTGTCGGTGATTCTTCACTAATTTTATACATAAGCATTATTTCAAAAATGCTAGTATCAATACCTATTTTCATAGCAATAGTATCAACCAATCGTTGAAACCCCATTGTATCATAAATGACACCTTCGACCTTGTAATCCACATACCTACCTGCGTTTGATTTTAAACTAGTTACATTTGTAAGTGCTTGATAAGCGTAATACCAAATTGACTACCAAAATTATTACCAAATAAATACCAACGATACACATACCCACTTCACTACTAAAACAGACACCAAAATAAGACCAAATAACTGACATCATTCTTATTGTTACCAAAACTATTATTCTCCTCCAATCTTCACTACCTATTACCCTCATTCTTAGGACATATCATATCAACACTAGCAATCTTTTGCACCAAATATTATCAAATTAATCATGAATTCATAAAAGAAAACCATAAAAAGTTTATTCACATCACAATCAACTTTTTCTCTAAATCAATACCAACAATACCGTTTGTTACTAAAATATATCAACATATATTTTATTTTCACTATTCATATCAATATTATTACAAGACAAAGTACCAAACATTGCTTTCATTAAAATAAGTCAACTCAATGTCATGATAAACACCTATACGAACATCTACACCAACACAACAACCAACCCATTCACCAAATTTACATTCACATCATTTCTACCAAATTACAAGATTGTTACCAATCAAGTAAGGATAATCTAATATCTGTTGTCACTCAACTTACTGTGAATATCATTTATGTTTACTATGTTTTTCACATTAAATTTATTGTATCTACATTAACTACCTTTTTCATTTATTTGTAAATGTCAAAAGCATTAAATGATTATTCCTTTAACATATCCTTCAATAAATGTGCAAATCCAAAAAACTCATACATAATATATATATATATATATATATGAACAAACCTGTGCTATCCCATCTTCCTCCGTGGTGAATTAAAATAGACACTTTTTCCTCCATCGTGAACACACACAATATATATATATATATATATATATATATATATATATATATATCCTCTTACTAAACCAACTCATTTTATTTATTTAACCAAAAAAATACAAAATAAATATGAATAAATTTGTGCTATCCCATATCGTAGAACCAGTTATGTCTTTAACAATACTTTCTGATCACAGATATGAGACATAGTTATGACTCGTAGGATGGGTTACGAGTCGTAGTTCCTCCGTGGTGAATTAAAATCGACACATTTTCCTCCATGGTGAATTAAAATGTACACAAAATCAATTTCTTTTGTTAAACTATTTTTTTTCCGTTGTTGTTGAACAATATTTTATCAATCTTCTCTCTAAAATTGAAGGAAAATCCCAAATATGAGTCAACTCATTTTAGTTTTTCTCGTTCAAGAGAAGCATTAAATGAATAAAGTACAAATAATATATGTCATTGGATATGAACTTTTATCTCCAGATCCTCCCACATATTTTCATATTTGGCTTCGGTGTAAAAATGAGAAAGTAATTGTCATGATTACACATCATTAATTGAAGAGAGACAAATGGTACAAATCATTAAATGCATCCTTTTTCCATCTTTTTGTTGCTTCGTTTGGAGCCAATTAAAACTCATTTCTCAATGAAAAAGTCTAGTCCAATTTAATGCACTACCAATTTTGCAGACTATTTTACTTGATTTAAGTTTTATTTTTAATATTTTAACATATTAAGCCTAATATATATATTTATGAAAAGATTTTATAGACATTTGCTTGTAAATATTTATTGTTGACACAAACTTGTAAAATACGCTCTTAAAATGCTCAGGAGTTGTTTGGTGTGAGAGATAAAAATAAATAGTGATGGGATAAAATTTTAGTTTGTTGTTTGGTTGGTGGGATAACTTATCTCATCATTTATACCATAGTGATGGAATACATGGTGGGATGACTTATCCCATGATAATTAATCACGGGATAACTAATCCTGGAATAAGTTGTTCCTAACCAAACGATCCCTTAGGGAAGTTTTTTTTTTCCCTTTATAATTACACTTTCCATCACCTCCTTCAAGCAAAGCCTATATTTGCTTCTTTTTTTTAATTATAAATCTATCACATCAGCATTAAATAGATTCACTTTATGAGAAGAGAGAGAGTATCAAAACATAGCTTTTTTCAAGGTATGAAAAAGGTGGGGACATTTTGTAATTCCCTCTTACAAGTTGGGATTTTTGTAAGTTTCCCTTAATTTTACAATGTAACATCCTTTTATTTTTATATTTTTTAATTTTATATATTTTTGTGTAATAATAAATTATCTCATTATGTGTAAAATAAATATTTGATAAATATTATTGTTAATATTAATAAAGTTTAAATAGTATTGATTAAATAATTTTAAATTTTTGCTTTAAACTGAATTTTGTATATATTCCTTTGTAGTAAATTATTGCATTGTGTGTAAAATGAATACCTAATAAATTTGATTAATAATACCATCAACTTTCTATTATTTTTCCAATTTAACATATCATCTACAAAGGTATTTGTTTTGTTTGTATTCCGACCAAAAGCTGACATATATGTTATGGGTAGAATTCTTTTTTTGTGTGAATTTTGTTCACATCTTAGATCTATAAATTGACTCATATCCATAAAGGAGCCGAATGAAACCAAAGTTTCATGTTCGGTTTTGAATTAGAGACATTAAAAATAATGAATCGACGTCGACTATAACCCCTAGCCTTCCAAGCTAATGATGCGGGTTCGATTCTCGCTACCCACTCTATATATATCTATTTATTCTAAATATTTTAATCTATTCATTAAATCAAATTTAGTTTAGGTTATTGGTATTAGTACATCATTGAATATACAATTCAAAATATTCTTTCACATTTGATTCTTTCTGGGTTTTTTTTCAAACAAGAAGTTAAAACACGAAATAAAAATCAGAAAGGTTGTAAGTACACAGTGCCCCACAAGTAGGCTGCTTTTTTCGGAACATAGTCCGAGATAATTGTAACCGTGTATATATAGAAATATATCTTCGATGTTGTCATTTCAAAATATTCGCTTCAACCGCTCTTTCATCTCCCAAAGAGCAAAGTTGGCTTGATGAGCGTAGATGAGGAAACAGGAGCAAGAAAACCAATAATCTCTTTCTTTTCCGCCACAAGAATATAAAATTTGCTTTTATTTTGCTTTTTTGGCATTCAAATTTAGCAAAAGCATTTTAATTCATCATCTCATGAATAGTGACTCCAAAAATGACTAAGTTAAATATATCAAAGATAAAATAGCATGACTAAACGTAAATAAAATAAAATAGTTTACTGATATATACATTGTAAAATTATTTATTTATTTAATCCATCTAGCATTTGATTTTTTTTGTTGAGAGATTTTATTACATAGCATAAGTAGGCGGAATGACCTGGGAGGCTCTTGTACTTGTTCGTTTGTTACCTAGACCCTTTTACTCAGGATTTTGCCTAGAGAATTCCCATACCCACTGAAATGCAGCATTTTAAACACTTTTTTGACCTGGGAATGGTGCATGACTTACAAACAAGCACGCGTAAATTTCCACGTCATTTAAAAATTCCACATAGGAAATGACATGTTAAAACTTATTTTCACATAGCAATAAACATTTCTTTTCTCTTTCAAAAGTTTCTTCACCTTGTTCTTCCACCTTTCAAGGTTCTAAATAATACTCAAGAACCCTAAACCAAACCATTTAACATTATTTTTTCCATATCTGCTCCCAAGTTGAGCATCAAATTCACGTCAAATGGGTGAAATTCTTACCTATTTGCCTTGAATTTCACACTAGAGGTTTACAAACACAAACTCAACAAATCTTCATTTCAATTCTGAATTTATTTATAAATTTACAAAACCCATAAATTATTCTCAAAGCTTATCAATGGAGTTATTCAATTTTTCAACACCCACCATTATCCTTCATATTAACTCATGTAAAATACAAAAAATAATGCAAACCCAATAAATTTCATTACAATTTTGAATTTATTTCATAAATTCACAAAACTCAAGTGCTCAAAGCTTTATCAAGCTTATCAATGGAGTTTTTTCATTTTTCAACACCCACTATTATCTTTCGTATTACTTATATGAAATAGAAAAAATACTCACGAAATTAAAATTATGGGATAGAAATGTAGTCAAACTAAAGGAAAAGGACCAAGGGGTGGTGTTGATTTGCAACAAAATTTTTTTTTTTTTTTTGAGAAAGTATTTGGGGAAGGGGCAGTGATGGGAGGGCAGGCGTTAAGAAGAAGAAGAAGAAGAGAGTGAGAATGGTAAATGGATCCGAAGAGGAAGGAAATGATGGTATGGGAAAGAAGAAATTTTTTGAAGAAAGCTTTGAAAAAGATGACCTTTCTTCTTCTTTCTTTTTTGGCTATTATTTATTTTATTTTAAATATTTTTTTATGTAAAATATTGACTCACTCGCTTAGAAGTGTGTTGAATCACGCGTTCTTCCAAGTCAACAATATTAATGCCACATATGCTTGGTCAATGGTCAAGGGTGTTTAAAATGCTGTGTTTCAGTGGGTACGAGGATTTTCTTGGAAAAGTTCTGAGCAGAAGGGTGTAGGTGACAAACGGAACCAAATATAAGGGTCTCACAGGTCATTCTGCCGGATAAGTGATATGATGTGTTTAAAAGGAACATACACGATTTAATGGTCAAAAGATAGCTAATAAAATGTATCACATAGCTTGAGCATTAAAAATATATAAAATATTTGACAATTTTAGTTCATATATGAGAAAATCTATATAATTTTTCATCTGAAATAAAATAATTTATCAACTAAAATAATATGAAAATTTTAATTCATATATTAGAATATTCATTTGTACAATTTTGGCTCTGAAATAAAAGAACATGTAGCCTTGACTTTCATATGACTTAATTGATGATCCTCAATTAAAGTGTAGTAAAAAGCAATTAAAAAATAAAATAACACCGTTCGTTGAGTTGATATTTTTTCATTTGTGGTTGGCCTAATTTATATGATAGTGCACAGATTTTGAGAATTAAATAAGTTTTCTGTTACTCTCAGTTTTTCATGTCTCCAAATTAAATTAAATTAAAAACTTAAAAAAGCCTAAATTATAAATTAAAGATTAATTTCAATATATATAACGAATTATTATCAATTCAAAGTTAAACACTCCCCCTGTCACATTTTATATGAGTTAGTTTGACTTAACATGACACGAAGTTTAAAAAAGAAAAAAAGACCTTTAAAATGTGTGGTATAAAATAACTGATAGATGTTTGTATGGTAGTAAACCATTTCATTAAGTATATAATATATATTTTAAAGTTAAATTGTTACTAAATATAGAAATGTGTCATTTTTTAAACTAATAAAAAATTTAAAAAAAGTCATACAAATTTAGATAGAAAGAATAGTATTTTTTTAGGCTCGTGCTATTCATGGGCATTTCACGGGCATTTCACATCTAGTCTTATAGTAAAAAGGAAAATTACGTAAATACACAATATATTTTTTTCATATTATCTAAAAATTCCTGCCATTTAAAAAAATTCAAAAATACCTATTTTCATCTTTCTTTCTTCAATTTTCAAATACATAACCCTTGACCTTCTTAATCTTTTTTTCATTGTACAAAAACCATGCCTAAATTAAAGGCTCCCTTTATGAAATTTGATTTACAAATTATGAACTTGTACTAGAATTAATTATGGTAAAAACATGTGTAATGACCTCTAAGATCATTTTTGTATTTTTGTGCGAATTCACCAATTTGCCCCTTCATGTAACTTCGTTATAGTTATTAAGTGGTGGGGATGAGTGGCACACTTCCCGAAGTGACTAAATGAGTTTTGTGCCAGTTTCCTCCTGTTTAAAGCTTTAAGTTGAAAAGAGCTGACTTTAGTCGACATTCGGAGATCCAAACGTTGGATGAAAATTTCAACAGTTTCATCAGCTCTAAAAGGTCCCTTTTGGTCTAGGAGGAAGGTTGGTCGGGTTTAGGGGTTTTCATTTTGAGTTTGTGCAAAGAGTCGTTTAAGATGTACAGTTTTGGCCGAAGTTTGACTTCGATCAACTTTTTGAGAAAATCAGCTCGGATGAAAATATCATCAGCACAATTAGCTCCAGAATGCCAAGTTTGATCTAAAACGACCTTTGATTCAGATCTTGAGGTATTCGTAGCGAGTTTTTGTCCTTAAGTGGTTTATAGTTCAATTTTTGAAAATGGTCAACTTCGATCATCATTTTCGGCAAGCGCACACGGATGCAAGTTCTGTCAGTGCAGTTGATTTCAAAACGTCGAGTTTCACGTAGAATGACCCTAGGTTTGGTTCCTAAAGTATCCAAAATGAGTTTGTAGCCGTTTTTGTGTTCTGGGAATTGAATTCTTGAAAATGTTGACTGTGATCAACCTTTGCTGAAACAACCTATGCTAAAGAATTCATCAATTTCATTGAGTCTAGAAGGATGTTTTCAATTGATAGCATAGTTCATTTGTATTTGCGGGGTCCCGAATAAAATTTGGACCCCCATCTAAAAAAAATCCCCCTTCTCCAAAATTTGGCACTAGTTAACTGCTGGTACATGTGACTCTACTATCCTTGTCCATGGACCTTGAGTCACGTTTGCGGGAAGGCCTCCACAATCACGGAAGGCAAGTCACCCGACTAGTGCTCTGCATTCGTGCACTCATAGCCACATTCACGGAGGATAGCCGCAATCGCGGAGGGTTGTCTCGTCTTACCTCCGCGTTCACAGAAGGGGTCTCCGCATTCATAAAGGGTTGACTGACTTGACCTCCACATTCACAGTAGGCACCTCCGCGTTTGCAGAGAGTAAATTAGTACTAATCCAGGAAATAAAAAGCCCATTCCAGCAACCAAGGCTCATTTTGAGACTTGGCATTTTTCAAGATTTTGAGAGTAAGTCTTGATCAAATTTGGTGATTCTTATTTTGGTAGCTTCGTATTCTACATGGGGACATTCCAAAAACTAAAAATCTTTCTTGAACCTTGTTAATTTTGTATATTTTTGTAATTTTTCTTCATTATTCAACTAGTTAGTGCATGTCAATTGGTGGGTTGGTTAGGGCCCTTGCAGTGCTCGGAATGTACCTATTTTTGGGTACAAGTTCCTTGATCCTTGTGGGACCTTGTGACGAAGTTAATTTTCTGAAATTGTGCGCAGGTTTCAATATCAAATTTTTGGCCAAATTCCAATCTAAATTTGATTGTGATAATATGGATATTATTAATTTTATTTTGACTTTTTTATCGACAATTTGTTAGAGTAGCATTGTTTGGAGGTTATTCGAAAGGGCAAGGTGTCGGAGTAGCAAGTTATTATATTTTTGGCTTTAAGGTAGGCTATGATTTTTCTTTTTAGACTTGGCTTGGATCTATTTTATATAATCTGAATAGTATTGTATGAATAGGTTGTAAGTTAGTGGAATCTTAGTGAGATGGAATATTGAGAATCATTAATTTTGGTATTTGTGACCGAAAGCCTTAGTCTAGAAAATCCTTTGTGTTGTACCATAGAAAATTCTTATAAATGACTTGTTATTGCATTAAACTTAAGCTGAAGTGTCGAGTTGTCGGATTATGTGATTTATTTTATTTGTAGATTGTGATTGACTATGACTTGTGAGAATTTCGGGCAATTCTAAAATTTGAAAAATGACTAATGTGGATGAATTAATTTGGTTGTTGGTTGTTTATGATAATTTGACCTAATGTAAGTCTAAGACGGGTGTTTTGGTGAAAAGAGAAATGTTAAAAAGTTTATAGGATTTTACCGAAATCATGATAGGTGGATTCCTTATAAATGGGTAGAGGAATGGCTTTAGATTGATAACTCGATGATATTTTGAGCGCCCCCAGATATTTTGGGTTACATATTCAAAATTGATAGCTCGATGATATTTCGGGCAGCCCATAGACATACTTTCAGATTACATAATTCTTATATTGATAACTCGATAATATTTCTGTCGACCCATAGACATTTTGGAATGTGTATTTTGGTATGGGAAATTGAAGCTATTTGGGTGGTTCGAGACTATTTTCAAGTTTATTTCTACTATTATTTAAATGGAAATTATTTGTGTTTATATATAAAAGGAAGGAAGGTGGTTGATATAACTTATGGTATTTCTAGTGTAGTTAGTAGACTAATGCTACTTCTCTTCCCCGATTACCCCGTAGTTACCTGCTATTATGTCTTATCTGTTAGATTATCATCGTGCTATTTATTTTCTATATTATTTATGTGTGCTCAGTCAACCTATGATGCCTTCTGGGTACCCCGTGGTTTGGTATTCATATTGTACTTCTGCATCTTTTTTTATGCAGACCCCAGTTCGAGCCACGTAGTCAACAATAGTTGCAATTGATCCAGATAATGGTGAGCTCCTGGCATACAAAGACTTACCGATTTCCATCTTTATTATATGATTATATTATACTTTTCAAACTTTCAGACTTCTTTTGTACTTATTGTACTTAGTAGCTCCTGTATATGGTGACACCAAGTCTTAGGGTTCGGTTCTACTGTTAGTCTGTCTTGTGGTTACTCCAGGCACTTAGCATGTTTAGAATCATATTGCATATCTATGCTTTTACCTATATTTATTGGTACTTTATTCTATCTTCCGCTTTCTATGGTTATCTATACTATATAAATAGTTTTACATTAAATTCAAAATTTTGGGTTGGCTTGCCTACTTAGGGGTTATAGTAGGTACCATCATGATATGGATTTAGGTCGTGATAGAGTAGTATTGTCACGTCCCAGCTTGTGGGCTGTGACTGACACCTATTTGGGGTGCCCAAAACACAATATCAGATCAAACTTAGAATAAGTTACTATTCATTTTCAGAAATTTTGGGCAGAGTTTTTTTGTTTTACTGACTAGCCACCTGAAATAGAAAACAACAACGAGCCAACAGAGAAGATCATAAACATAACAGATATGTATGCGGGCC
>DF367344.1:0-17097 GCA_000787875.1 Solanum virginianum | reverse complement strand
TTTGTTTGACAATTTACCAAGTTAGGCTACCTAATTTTACCAAGTTAGGCTACCTAATTTGGTACAAATTTGACCAAGTAAAATTCCACCACCAACACAAACGATATTTGAAAAGGACCTTAGGGAGTAGTCAATCATGTTATGTCTCGTGCTATATTTGTTAAGGACCTTGGTACTTTTCGAATGAGGGTAAGATTTGACATAGGACCTTTATATGTTTCGATACTTTGACAATCTCATTTCTTTTAATCGACGATGTACGTAGCCGGAGAAATCAGAGAAGTGGATGAAGAGATAGAGACATTAAGAATGTCTATGGAGAATGTGGTGACAGATGCAGATAGATTGAGGACAAGAACAGCAGTTAGTGTAGTGGGAATACTAAATCCTTTGCAGAGTTTGAAGTTTTTGGCAGCAGCAGCACAACTTCAGCTTAGAATAAGGGTGGCTGGAATGCAGAGAGAAGCAGAGAGGAGAAATCAAATGCACACTTATAGTGGTTGGTAAAATATCTGATTTTGCACTTCAATTTTG
Organism: Solanum virginianum; assembly: GCA_000787875.1. Classification (NCBI taxonomy): domain Eukaryota; kingdom Viridiplantae; phylum Streptophyta; class Magnoliopsida; order Solanales; family Solanaceae; genus Solanum; species Solanum virginianum. The sequence goes on along the minus strand of DF367344.1, from coordinate 16,563 downwards.
TGTTTGGCTCTTCAGACTTGTTTCATAAATAATACTATTGTAAGATGAAAAAAAAAACTTTTGGTGTGTTATGCCTAAGTTGGGCTTATTTTGTAGTACTAGTGGTTGAAATCTAGCTACACAATATATATATGTATCCCATAAAACTTTGGGTGAATGTTTTTACCTTAGATTCTTTTATAAGAGAAAACTTTGTTGTCTTGTTTTGCCCTTGTAAAGGCCAATCCAATGCATTAGACCTTTCATTATGGCTTTTTCATACAACTTTTGAAGGAAAAGCAAGAACATTAGTATTTGCCCAATCCTACACACTCTAAGAGACCATTTAACTGTAATTTTGTTAGTGTTATTCTGGTATTAGTAATGTAAGGATTAGTTATAAGAGAAATTATATATTAGTTATTTCGTTTTCTGGCGTAAAATAATATGCAAATTCTCTCATCTATACAATTAAACAATGAAGTGATGGACCACAAAACATATAAAATAGTTATCTCTTCTGACCATATACTACTAATCTTCTATCAGAAATGAATGTACCGATCCTCTATTTGTCCTTTGGCTTTTTCTTAATTTGCAGGATGTTTTTACTTGGAATGATAATAATGCAGGGTCGTGAAAGGATTTTGTTCTAATATGAGCGCGGGATGGGTGGGTTTTTAAATATTTGAAATTTAGTGTTAGCGTGTGAGGGTTTAAACTATCGAAAATCACATTATATCTATGTTTAAGGCCTTATATCATAAAAAGTACCAGATGTCGAAAAATGTTTCAGAATTAAATAATTGTATGAAAAGATGTTTCATCTTTTTGAATATTTAACTATTTTTAGTTCAATAGTTAAAGAAAATGTTCATTGAATTGAAATTTTTCACTCAAAATAATGAAATTTATCATTTATTACATTATATAGCCATGGGCTATGATTGTTGCTAGCGATGTGCAATTTAGTTTCTTAAATTATAGGGTTTATCATATGAATACATGAAAGATCTTGCAAATAAAAGTAATTTGCTAATGAAATATAATCCTATTTTTAAGAAAATCCCAGTTTCCTTTTTATGATGGAAAATTAATTTGTGAATTTATGGACATTCTTGTATAAATATGGCCAAATCAATATCCATTGCTATCAATTGATCCTTGTGAAAGAGCTTTGGCTAGATTGTGGATGAATTATCTTGAACAAAAGGTAAGATTGTTTATTTTTCTTCTTCTTGGTCGTCCTTTATTTTTGCTTTTATTCTTTCTTTCTAATTTTGAAAAAAAAATTTCAAATAACAACATAAGATATATTATTACGAGTTTTATCATGATTTTTTAGTTACAAGTTATAACATTAGATTTGTTGCATTCTATAGCAGTTTTTATAAAAGAAAAATAATAAAAATAAAAATAAAAATAAAGCAAAAATAAAAGTAAAAAATGAAAAAGGATATTAAATATTAATTATTTAGTTACTGATTGAATTAAGTGCCCATTTAAATTAGGATATTTTGCTTATCATTAATTTGAATTCGTTTTTTTTTAACTATTCTGTTTTAGACATTACTGATAAGATATTTTAGTTCCTTTTTTTACTCCTGATTTATTCTTATTATCTTTCATATTCGTTATTTAAATACAAAAGGTATATTAGATCGAGTCTTATTAATTCCAATTTGTTTGTTTTTCGTGGTTTCCCTTTTTTCTTTTTTCTTTTTTATCTGCTCCTTCTGTTTTTCAATGGAAATTGATGGTGTATTTATACACACCAATTTTATATAACAATCCCTATATAAATACACGTTAACAAAACATATATATAGATAGATGTAAGTACAATTCTTAATGAGTATGAAAAGGGTATATTAATTTGATATTATTGTATGAATTTTGAATTCATTGATTTATATATGCCAAATTGGTCTTTTGATATGAGCATGACATATATTTGAGTTTGATGTTTCAATTACACTGAATATAATGTGAGTATAGATTAATTTATAAGTTGGTACATATTGATATGCATTGTGTAAATTAATTTGGTGTAAAATTAGGATAAATTATATATATATATATATATATATACACACACACATAAAGAATATATATCGAATGTGTATAAGTTCTGGATAACATTAATTGTTTTCAATAATATTATATTGAATTTGATGTGAAAAGGGTATATACTTTGAGTATGATTTTTCAATCATATTATAAATATATAAACTTAGTATGACTTGGAAACTAAATATAATGAGTATGAATTGGTTTATTGTAATGACTCGCTAGGTCATTTTGATAATTAATTCTCTTGTTTTTCTAAAATTTTCTTCTCGAGAATTTTAAATGAATATTTTGGACTATTCAATAATTATAGCAACTTAGTTGGCGGATAAATTTAGATATTTAATTTAATTGATGGACTAAAGTGGCAACTTAATTAATATCTCATGATACTTGTCTTATAATTAGTAAAATAAGTAGTAGGATTATCACTTTTAATACCTAATTGAATTAGAAAATAAGGAGAAGAGGAACGAGGGTAGGGCGTTGGGCGACGAAGAACAACCTCAAAACTGCTTCGGGTAAAAGAATGAATAAATTTCTTGTAATTCCTGTATGTAAATCACATTCTTAGGTTGGAATATGGAGTTGTAAAATACAAAGTCATTGTTATAACATTTAATTTCGAATTGGGACATGTATACAGCTTAGGTTATAGACTCCAGAAACTCCGTGCATATGCTCCAATAATCCAAATTGCTAATCGTTGTTTGTCTGGGAAACAAGGTGATAGTTTAGTTATTAAATGCTAGTTAACAACATAGAGTGGCCACCACCTTAACAGCACCACGTAATGACTTCATTCTCTTATTTTATCAATTGATCTAGGCTTCAATGCTATTGTTTGGATGGTTGTTACTCATATATATTGTATTGACATTTGATTAGAATGATCCACTAACCTTGAGAATGATTGGTAGAAAAGAAACTGATGGGGTAGTTTCAAGTTTGAATGTTGCATATTGCAGCGTGACTTACTGTCTTTATACATTCATATTTCTTTTAATTTTGCTTACTATTAGTATGTATATGATTAAGGCATTTACTAGTTAATATGGAGGTGACAAGAATGATTAGATTATTGATTCTAAAGGGGTGAGTTTTGTTTCGTTATGGCTGTCATTAGTTATGTTGCCAGTGATGGCAACTTTGATTATTATATTGTTACCAAGTTATAAATTAAGTTTGTTATATTGAGATAGGTGATTAAATATTGGTGCATTATAGTATGGAAATATTATTAAACTTATGTTATTTGGAGACATAAATATTTTTTCTAGACTTGAAATTTAGGAAATTGATTATAAAATTTAGATGAATTTTTTAAATTGGGCCTAGGTTAGGTCATGTAGTAATATGGGTGTTGTTCATTTCAAAAATTTACTAGTGAATTCTTATTTGATTAGATCGTGATGCTTCGGATTCTATTCGAAAGGGAAAGGCTCAAGTCCCGCAGTGAGTGTTCAATTATTAAGGCAAGTTGATTTCTCGACTCTTGTTAAGTATATAAAATCGTGTATTTCCTTATTGTTTATGTTTGAGATTAATGGGACATGATGATTTGTTTGCTTGTTCTTATTGAGTAATCCTGATAATGAAAAAGGGATAATAAAAGGCAACTTGTTTATATATATTGATATATGATATGTCGAGAATAATTGAAAAGGTTTATTGATTTGTTGTTGATATTGTATCATGATTGCGTTATAAATTATGCATCGTTAGAAAAATGATCATCTTATTATTATTTATGTGAACGTGTCTAATTGCATTGATTTTGAGGCTAGATTGTGAAAAAGGTTATGTGAATTGAGAAAGAATGAGAAACTAAAGAGGATGTACCATTTCGAGGGGCGTGTCGCACGCCGCGACGAATACTATAGTTCGAGGGTCATGTCGCATGCAATGACGGATACTATATTTTAAGGATCGTATCACACGCTATGACGAATACTATATTTTGAGGGTCGTGTCACACGCCGCTACGAATACTATGATTCAAGGGTCATGTCGCACGCCGCGACGAATGCACGGATTAAAAGTCCCCCATAGGTCCCAGACTGAGAGACAGCAGGTATGTATCTCTAGGTTAGACATGCATCATTATACTTGGCATTGCATTGCATTGTATTACACATAATTATTATTTATAAACTTGTGGATGCCCTTTTCTTTTGAAACATGTGATGGATGAGCTCGAGTCTTATGTTGTTGATCTAATAATATTGGTATGGTTATTGAGTTATATGTTATGTACATTATGAACTGTTAGGTTGGGCTGATTTTATGCAGGTTGTAATTGTGGAGGTTCGGTTGGAGAGTTAGGAGTGCCCATATTCTGTATTACTTGACTTTGCGTTTAGGAGTTCACTTGCTGGGTATCATGTGGTTCGTACTCAGCCCTTGCTTCTATATTTTTGTAGGTTATGCACTCAGATTTTCATAATACTCTATCTTCTCTTCTTATCTGAGGCTTTCTGCGGAGATCAGTGAGGTAGTTATTTGTCATCTCAGTGAACCCTCCCTTTCCTATTTATGATTTTATTCTATTTCAGAGACAATATCATTTGAGACTTATATATTTCTTTCGAATCTATTGTAACACATTAGAGGCTTGTACACGTGACAACTAGATTTTGGAGGAACTTTTATTTGACTTATTATCAGCAGTTAAATTCTTATTTTCATTATCTTTCCGCACTTTATCGTTATAATTAGATTTTAGGCTGACTTGTCTTGGTGGGATGAGACGAGTACCATCACGTCCATTTTTGGGTGATGACATTTATAAATTGGTATGTATTGGTATACACATTGTACATTAATTTGGTGTAAAATCAAGATAAATTCTATATATGTACACATAAATATATATACTTGATGTAGATTACGTATGAAACTGGGTATGTAAAACTTATTTTAATTTATTATAGAAAGGGTATATTAATTTGATATATTTTGTGTATGTGGGTATGCAATGGGTATATTGACATATGTTGAATATTATATTATTCAAATTTTATACGTAGTTTCTATCATAATATGCATCAATTTTATATATCAACCTATATAAATACATGATAACAAAATGTATATAGATTTTAATACAATTCTTAATGAGTGTGAAAAGGTTATATTAATTTTATATATGTGGTATGTATTTAGTTATTGTATAATTAGGAATATAATCATACATATAACATATGCAAAAATCATCTTTAGGAATTCACATCCAAAGAATTAAACTATTGTGTTGTCCAAACAAATTCAACCCCCCAAAAAAACAATTGAGGTGAAGTTAAATTCAATATACCCATAAAAAAAATGGCATATGTTCATTTATCTGGCGATTGTCTTTCTTTTTGGCCTCGGGGTAGAATAAAACTCTCTTGATAAAGGAGGTCCACTAAATTTGCTAGCAATCCTACTAATCACCTCACCCTCGCTTATTGCACAATCACTATGCTTTTGTTAACCATATTGTCAGAGTATTATTCCATACCTTTGTCGATGATAGTTTGCATAAAAATCTGAAAATTCAAAATTTCATTACTAATAAAACTCAGCAAATACACATTCATGCAAGCTGCAATCATTGTGATCAATTAATGAAAGAATTTAGTTAGAATAAAAAAATAATCAAAATAGAATGTTAATTGAGATAACCATACGTACTTTCACAAAGAAGAAAGAGAGATGAAGAGATTGTCACGCCCAGGAGGGTACCCTAGACGTAAGTGGCACTCAGAGACTATTGGTAGCCCCCAAGCGAACCACCTAGTCTCATCACATTCGTTCAATCAGTCAATAAGTGGAAGACATAAAAGAATGACCTTAACTATCAGTGCGCTACAAGATTACTCATCTAAAGTCCATCACATGAAATAAGACTAAAGAAACGAACTCAGTTTAAAAGTAGAAAAAGGGAAAAAGAAACCCCAACATCAACCATCATCTGTCTGTGTCTATGAAGCCCCTATAACTATTATCTAAGAAGGTTCCATGATAGGCTATGGCTACTATAATTCAATAAAATAACTCAAAACAATGTGGAAGGAAAATAAAGACATCCTCCGAATGTAGGGGAGGACTCACCAAGTCTATGACTGAAAGTCTGTGAACCTCAACGGTTCACCCGCTAAAGTCCTCTATCTACTAAATTTGCATCACGAAACGATGCAGCACCAAAAGGCATTAGTATGTGGAATGCACTGTATGTAAAATGAGCTAAAGTAAACAGTAAAGGCAAGACAATATGAAATGACATTAGCCCATCAGTTACTCAACCTCAACTAAGAATAAGGAATAGGACACTATCGCATCACCATCAATCAAGACTCATACCATCACATCCACATCAGAGTACTATCAACTTGAAACCTATCTAGAGTTTCTCTAACTAAACATCATCACCTATGAGCTGGTGATGATACAACGAAATGATGTCATTATCATATTTGTCCAGTACCTTGTCGGGGTAAAGGATGATATCTATTAGTGGATCCATAAATCTGTCAAGTCCTCTTTTGGGACTGAGGAAACATCCGCTCTCATGGTCAAATCCCCTCCTACACTGGCCACGTAGTTAATGAGTGCGAGCGGGACTCACTCTTACCTATTTTGATGCTCAATACTCCTCTCATGACTCGACATGCTCATAAGTCTATCAACATCAGAAGGTCTGCACAGTCAGCCTCTCTCTCAGACTAGGATATCAACTCACCTTGTCATCTATCAATTCTAGGAATTAAAGATGTTTGTTACAATGTCAAGTTCAATCTCTGAAAGACCCTAAGAGTCTTAGTCTCAATTAGTTCTATCACCATTACCATCAACACTCACTCAATTCAAGACCTGGACCACATCACCCAAGCACACTTACATAAACAAGGCTCTAAATATCAACCCAAAGCTTCATTCATACAATCTTTAGCAATTACACATGTATAATTTATACAATAGTTTAAATAATTAATTAAGCAAGTAATTCAAGTTATGATGATCATTAATTCAAGAAAATATATATAGATTAATATTAGATTTCAAGATAACATGCAAGATTTTGTAAAACAAGACTCATCACTTTCAATTATCAACCTACTACATTCAATAAGAAAATACATGGAAATTAAAGATTTTTTTCAAAATAACATTCAAGAACTTCACAGACAAGATCCATCACATTCAACTATCAACCTAATTCAATCAAGGGGGCACATGGGAGAACAATCCCATGTTTTGGGTAGCCTTTACATACCTGGGACGAAGATTTTACTAATCTTCTTCAAGGAATCAACCTCCAACCATAAACCTCCAATCCCCCTCTTCTTCTTCTCTCAGAACTTACACACTTAGAACTTGAAGATAATGGATTTTTGAAACCTTTCTTACAATTAAAAGGACTTAAAATATGTTTTGGTACTTAAGATAAGGTGGGGAATGACCAAAGGCCCTTCCCATAAATGAGTTAAAATTTTACATTACGCAAACACATGTCCGTATTGCGCCAGCGATGCAGACATGTATATTTTTGCTATTTTTTAGATTTCAACTTCCCGTCAAAAATTTTAAAAAATATATAAGTGTCACTCCATGCCCTGTCTGCATCACACTAGGGGCGTGGACTAACACTGTTTCTGAATTAATTAGTGAAAATTATTTTTCAATCCAATTGCGCTAAAATCAGGTCCAGGCCATCTCCCCACTCAATTTTTCGTGCTGATCGCAAATCTGGTCTTGGATTTCCCATCAGAGATTTGGAAGACGTATTATGCACACGATTACATTCTAGTAAATTTTGATAATTTTATGAGGTGTTACATCATCTCTCCCTTGGGATCATTCAACCTCGAATGATGAGTAAAGGGTAGGATGAAAGCACGAGTAGACTCAAAACTTATCTCACTCCTCTCTTGAGAATTCTCGAACTCTCAATTATCCATCACTTATATATCTCTGTCTTAGACACAAGAATAGAATCAACACATCAACTCGAGAATAAAAATTTCAATTATGTTAAGGATAGGGACATTGCCTTCGACATCATTGTCATTTAGCACGAATAGGTGCGGGTATTTGATTTTCATCTCTTCCTCAGCTTCCCATGTAGCTTCCTCAATGAACTAGATCCTCCATAGAACTTTGACGGAGCCTATCTCCTTGTTCCTCAGCTTATGAACTTGTCGATGAAGGATTTGGACCAGAATTTCTTTGTAGGATAGGCTATCTTTGACTCTAGTACAGGATCTCCCAAACATTTCTTCAGTATCGAAATGTGAAATACTGAATGGATCTTGTCTAGCTCGGAAGGCAAATGTAACTCATAAGCAACCTTCTTAATCCTCCTCATAATCTAGTAGGGTCCGATATATCGTGGACTCAACTTTTCCTTCTTACCGAACCTCATGACACCCTTCATGGGTGACACCTTCAAGTACACCTAATTATCCACCTCAAACTCCAAGTCCCTTCTCCTCACATCAGTGTAAGACTTTTGATGACTTTGTGTTGTCTTCAACCTTTCTCTGATGACTTTTACTTTCTCCATGGACTGGTAGACAAGATCAGGTCCAATCAATTCAGCTTCACCAATCTCAAACCAGCTAAATGGTGATCTATATCTCCTCCCGTGCAAAGCTTCAAAAGGGGTCATCTGGATACTGGTATGGTAACTATTGTTGTACGTGAATTCAATCAATGGCAAATGATCATTCTAATTCTCCTTGAAGTCAATGACACACCTCTCAACATATCCTCCAAAGTCTAAATGGTGCGCTCCTTCTGTCCATCTATCTGAGGGTGGAAGGTTGTGCTCAGATTCAATTTCGTACCCAATCCCTTATGAAAAGATCTCCAAAACTGGGAGGTGAATTGAGCTCCTCTGTCCGAGATGATGGACAAGAGAACCCTATGCAACCTCATAATCTCACGAATGTATAACCGAGAATATTTCTAAGTCGTTTTAGTGGTCTTGACTGCTAAGAAGTGGGTTGATTTAGTCATCCTATCCACAATCACCCATATCAAATCATGCTGCTTCCAGGACCTTGGTAAGTCGGTAATGAAATCCATATTGATCATCTCCCATTTACACTCAGGAATTTTGAAATTCTGAGCCAATCCACATGCTGTAATTCTGGTAACAATAAGACTTCTCATCGGGCACACACAATCGACCTTGGTATCTCAACACCCTATCTCCCCTTTGGAGAAAACAATCACCTTTTGCTTGTGAATCACCTCTTTTAATTGGAACAAGACAGGGTCTTGGTCTTACTTTTCCTTCAATTCTGACACTAAAGATGAAGCAGAACCATTCTGAACATTAACCCTGCCTTCATTGTTCTCCTCAAGTTGCACTCTCAATCGAGCCAATCTATGGACTTCCTTAGTCAATTCTTTCTTCCCTTCCTCCACATGAGCAGTGCTACCCATAGACAACCTATTAAGAGCATCAGCAACAATGTTAGCCTTACTTGAGTGGTAGAGGATGCTCATATCATAATCTTTGAGCAACTCCAACCATCTTCTTTGCCGCAGATTGAGTTCCTTCTAATTGAATATGTATTGCAAACTCTTCTGGTTAGTGAACACGTCTACATGCACTCCTACAAATAGTGACGTTAGATTTTAAGTGTAAATACCACCACTGTCAACTCGAGATCATGAGTCGGATAGTTCTTATCATAGATCTTAAGTTTTCTGGAAGCATAGACTATCACCTTCCCTCTCTGCATTAGCATACAACCCAGTCCAACTCTAGATACATCACAGTATATCACAAAGTCTCTCGTCCCGTCCGACAAAGTCAAAACTGGTGTTGTAGTCAGTCTAGTCTTCAATTCTTAGAAACTCTTCTCACATTCATCGAACCACTGAAATTTGACCTTTTTTCTGAGTTAGCTTGGTCAATAGTGCAGACAAGGAAGAGAAGCCCTCAATGAATCTACGATAATAGCCTTCTTATTCCTATCAGAGAGGTTGGTCTAGGCCAGTTCTTAACTGCTTCAATCTTTTGGGCATCCACTCGAATACTATCCCTCGAAACAACATAGACTAGCAAGGCCACAGACTTGAGCCAAAACTCATACTTTGAGAACTTCGCATACAACTCATGGTCTTTGAGAGTTTCCAAAACCACTCTAAGATGATTAGAATGCTCTTCTTCATCCTTAGAATACACCAGGATTTCATCAATAAAAATGATCACGAACATATCAAGATATGATCTAAATACTATGTTCATCAAATCCATGAAAATTGTCTATGCATTAGTCAACCCAAAGGACATGACCAAGAACTCAAAATGGCCATACCGTGTCCTAAAGACTGTCTTTGGAATATCACTTTCCCCACCTTCAACTAATGGTAACCCAATCTAATGTCTATCTTGGAGAAGCAAGTAGCATCCTGAAGTTGGTCAAATAGATCATCTATCCTGGGGAGCGGATATTTATTCTTTATTGTGACCTTGTTTAGTTGTTGGTAGTCTACGCACATTCTGAGAGACCCATCTTTCTTACTCATAAATAAGATAAGAGCATCCCAAGGAGAGACACTAGGCCTTATGAAACCATTCTTTAAAAAGCCTTTCAATTGCTCTTTCAATTCTTTCAATTCAGCGGGGGCCACTCTATAGGGTGGAATTGAAATGGGCTAGGTCTCGAGGAGCACATCAATCCCAAAGTCAATCTCCCTATTAGGAGGGACTCCAAGCAGATCCTCAAGAAATACTTCAGGGAACTTATTCACAATCAGGGCTGACTCAAGAGTAGGAGACTCAACATCATCGGACTTAACTCGCATGAGGTGATAAATACAACCCTTGGAGATAAACTTTCTAGCTCTAAGATAAGAGACAAACTTGCCTTTAGGTGCAACAGAACTCCCTTTCCACTCTAAGATAGGTCCATTAGGAAAGTGAAACTTAACAATTTGGGTTCTACAGTCAACAAAGGCATAACAAGAGTGATAAAAGTCAACCATCTCTAATTCTACCAAGTCAGCCAGGATGTCTGTGGGATAAATGGATACTATGTAGTCTCTGTTAACCCTCTCAGCTAAGATAGACTCACCAGTAGGAGTGAAAAGAGCAAAAGGTTCAAGAAAACACTCTGGGAGAATCCCAAACTTACTAGCCACGTAGAGAGTCACAAAAGACAAAGTGACACTCGGGTCAAGCAATGCATAACAATCAAAAGTAAAGACTTAACGTATACTTGTAACAACATCTAGTGCTGCCTCCTGGTCTTGATTATTATCCATAGCATAAAGATTGTTTGTCCCGCCTCCTGTACCTGTAGTAGTACCCTTCTGATAATTGCCAGCTGGGGGTGCTGTGGAGGACTGTGCTCTGCTTTTCCCTTCACCTCGTCTCCTTCGGACACTCAAACTAGAAGTGACCAGTCTATCCACATGAATAGAAAAACATCCCTACCCACATGGCACTCATCCAGATGAAGCTTACCACACTTGTCATAAGGTGGCTTTCCCTTTGCACCTTGGGTCACACTAGCTTGAGATTGATCACCCTGGGCCCTGTAATTCTGGTAACAATAAGACTTCTAATCATACTTATTTGGTTGGACGGGCGCACTCGCTGTAGAGGGTGTATGATGAAATGATCTTTTCTGAAAATAGGACTTGTCACCCTTATTTTGTCTCTACTAGCTAGGCTTTGCCCGACTGATTCCGCTTTCTTTTTCATTTGTTCTTCTTTATCTCTTTTCTTATCATCTATCTGTTGGCCATACACCATAATTCTGGAAATATCTATGCGAGGAATCAACAATGCTACTTTGCACTCCTTCTGCATATGTCTGCCTAGGCCAGACACAAACTTTCACATCCTTGCCCTCATATCTTAGACAATCTCCGAAGCATACATGGACAACTTGATGAACTTAAGACTGTACTCCTTAACGAATATCCCTCCTTGCTTCAAGTTCACGAACTCATCAACCTTCACCTCCCTCAACTCTTGAGGAAACAAATAGTCAAGGAAAGCAGCATCAAACTTCTCCCACTCCACTGGCTCAGTATCCTCACCTCTTCTATCTTCCTATTAGTTATACCAGACGTTTGCAACATCCTTCAGCTGGTAGGAGGCAAGCTCAACTCCCTCAATCTCATTGGCATGCATAGCTTTCAAAACCTTATACATCTCATCAATGAAGTTCTGTGGGTCCTCCTCAACCTTTGACCCTATATACACTGTTTGGGTAGCCTTTACATACCTAGGATGAAGATTGTACTAATCTTCTTCAAGGAATCAACCTCCAACCATAAACCTCTAAGCCCACTGGCGGGTTCATCCTCACAAAATCTCTGAGTCAGGTTGCAGTTGAGGACTCCTATGAGCTAGAGCTAGGAGCCTGAGGACCCCGATTGTTACCCTATGAAGTCACTAATTGAGTCAGCATAGTAATAGCTCCTTTAAACTCTACTCAGCGGTGGAAGCTATCTAGGGTTGTGCAGGGGGCGCCTGTGGGACCTCAGTAGTCCTGGCAGGCTGTCCCTATCTCCTCGACTCTATCTGAGCCGGGACCTCTCGTTAGAGGTTCTCAGCAGTTTGGACTGAGGTATCTCTCTGAGCAACTATTCATTTTGGTGACATTTTCTGCAAACGTGTAACATACGAATTAGAATGGGATTTTCTGGAGTTAAACTCTATCGCATGAATTTAGATCATAGAAGAAGGTTAATACTTCCTAATGCCCTATAGCCTCCTACTTATGAAGTGTGGTGCACAATACACCCATAAACAAGACTCTACTAGACACGGCTTCATAGACCCCCTATAACACTCAAATCATGTGCTTTGATACCAAGTTTGTCACACCCCGGGAGAGTGCCCTAGACGTAACTGGCACTCGGAGACTATTGCTAGCCCCTAAGCGAACCACCTAATTTCATCACATTCGTTCAATCAGTCAATAAGCGGAAGACATCAAAGAATGACCTTAACAATCAGTGGGCTACAAGATTACTCATCTAAAGTCTATCACATGAAATAAGATTAAAGAAATGAACTCAGTTTAAAAGTAGAGAAAGGGGAAAAGAAACCCAATCATTAACCATCATCTCTCTGTGTCTATGAAGCCTCTATTTCAAGAAAATAACTCAAAATAATGCGAAAAGAAAATAAAGACATCCTCCGAATGCAGGAGAGGACTCGCCAAATCTCTGCTGAAAGTTTGTGAACCTCAACAATTCTCCCGCGGAATTCCTCTATCTACTGAATCTGCATCATGAAACGATGCAGGGCAAAGGACGTTAGTACGTGGAATGTATTGTATGTAAAATGGGCTAAAGTAAATAGTAAAGGCAAGACAATATGAAATGATATTAGCCCATCAGTTATTCAACCTCAACTCATAATAAGGAATAGGACACTGTTATATCACCATCAATCAAGACTCATACTATCACATTCACATCAGAGTACTATCAACTTGGAATCTATTTGGGTGTTTCTCTAACCGACAACCATCACCTATGAGCCGGTGATAATACAACAAAGTGATGTTATTGCCACATCCTTCCAGTACCTTACCAGGGTAAAGGACGATATCTATCAGTAGATCCATAAATCTGTCAAGTCCTCTTTCGAGACTGAGGAAACATCCGCTCTAATGGTCTAATCCCCTTTTACACTAGCCACGTAGTTAATGGGTGTGAGTGGGACTCACTCTTACCCATTTCAGTGCTCAATATTGCTCTCATGACTCGGCATGCTCATAAGTCTATCAACATCAGAAAGCTTGTACAGTCAGCCTCTCTCTCAGATTAAGACATCAACTCACCTTGTCATCTATCAATTCTAGGAATTAAGGACGCCTGTTACAATGTCAAGTTCATTCTCTGAAAGACCCTAAGGGTCTTATTCTCAATTAGTTCTATCACCATTACCATCAACACTCACTCAATTCAAGACCCGGACCACATCACCCAAGCACACTTACATAATCAAGGCTCTAGACATCAACCCCTAGCTTCATTCATGCAATCTTTAGTAATTACACATGTATAGTTTATACAATAGTTCAAATAATCAATTAAGTAAGTAATTCAAGTTATGATGATCATCAATTCAAGAAAATATATGTAGATTAATAGTAGCTTTCAAGATAACATGCAAGATTTTGTAAAACAAGACTTATCACTTTCAACTATCAACCTATTACATTCAATGGGGCATATGGGAGAATAATCCCATGTTTTGGGTAGCCTTTACATACCTAGGATGAAGATTGTACTAATCTTCTTCAAGGAATCAACCTCCAACCATAAACCTCTAAGCCCCCTCTTCTTCCTCTCTCGGAACTTAAGCACTTAGAACTTGAAGATAATGGGTTTTTGAAGCCCTTCGTACGATTATAAGGACTTAAAATATATTTTGGGACTTAGGATAGGGTGGGGAATGACCAAAAGGCCTTTCCCGTAAAAGAATTAAAAATTTACCTTGCGCAAACACATGTCCGCGTCGCACCAAGGGCCCAGACATGTATATTTTCGCTATTTTCCGAGATTTCAAGTTCCCCTCGAAAATTTTTAAAAAATATAAGTGTCACTCTGTGTCTTGTCCGCGTCGCGCCAGGGGCGCGGACTGACATTGTTTCCGAATTAATTAGCGAAAATTATTTTTCGACCCAGTTGCTCTAAAATTGGGTCAAGACCATCTTCCCACTCAATTTTTCGCGCTGATTGCAAATCCAATTTCGAATTTCCCATCGAAACTTTGGAAGACGCACTATATACACGATTACGTTCTAGGGGCATTTCGGTAATTTTATGGGGTATTACAGAGACTTACTATTTAAGTGAAAGACTAGTATGGAAAGATGTGATAATTATATTGATAGAGATCAATTTAAGGTAACTTATAAAATTTAACCATTAAAAGTGCCTTTAATTGTAGCATGAGATTGTTATATAAAAAGGGGATAAAAGCCATTCTTATGGATATTTAATGAATATTTATTCTTAATAAAAATAAAATTAAATATTATAAAATATTTGTTATAACTTGAAATTAAAATGTTGTTAGTAGTAATTATAAAATAATGCATTTAAAGACTATAATGTATATCCTTATAAGAGTTATATAGGTTGAAAAAAAAAACACTTGATTTCATGTTCAGCTATTAAAGCTTCTTTACAAACTTAAATTTTAATTTTAATATGTCACAAACGTGAATTGTTTCAGATAAATAATATATTAAAAGATATGAAATATTAAGAAAAGCTCATATCTTAAATTTTGGGATTTTTTAAAAGAGATTGGAGTTGATCAAATTTGAAAGACTCGTGTTTAATCATTAAAGTTTATTCGAAGCTTAATTCTGCAATTTGATGTGCTGCAAATATGAATTGTATTAAGTGAATTATATATTAATAGATTCAAAACATCAAGAAGAATTCATATATAATTTTTAGACTATTTAAAGATGATTTGATGAAATAAAATTATTTTATTAGTCATTAACATTTTTTCAAATATAAATGGTATAGATATATACACATAACATAAATATGATATAAATTATTTATACCTCAAATATGAATTATATATTTTATTTATACAATATCAACACACTTATATCTGCAGTCATTTTTGTCCAAATATTTTGTTTTTGCCAGTACATTATGACAGCAATCTCTTTTTTTATATATGTATGAATTGGTACATTGGCTACGGAAATTAGTCTAAAAATTGGTGTTATCAATTTTATATTTCATTAACTGTTTTAGTTTATCAAATGGGTGGACAAACTAATATTTATATAATGTAATATTCAATTTAGGGATGTACTCTTAGATTATATATAATGGAATCGATTCATAAAGTGATCTACTATCTCATATTTGTATGAAATGTACGTAGTCACTGATGGAAATTAATACACAATACAATTCCCTACTTGCTTATAAAGAGGACTAAAAACAGTAACTTAAAACAATAACAACAATGGATAATGGTACCAAGATTTTAACGTGAAAAAACCTCTCAAATTAAGAGTAAAAACCACAGGTCACGAAGACCAACAACCAAGCTCCACTATGATTAAATTTAGGTTACAAGAGAGTCCCAATATACAGGCCAGATCAGTACAAAATTACTGCAATCAACACCTCTCCAACAACAACGAACAAGCTATCAACAAGAACAAATGCAAAAAATTTTCAGAACACATCTCCTCTGTTCCAAAATTAATATCTCTGCCTACAGAACTCCAATTCAAAATCTGACCATTAGGAATCAATTCAGTGAGTTTAGAACCTGCCTGCAAAATTTCAGATCAATTGGACACTGTTTGATACCCCAAACGTCACTTGGAATATTACTGCGCGCAGAGGTTTCTTCTGCCCTTTGCTCTCTGTTTTTGTGCTTGTTCAGTAGCTCTCTCATGCGTACTGCCCCCAATTCTTGACTTGGAGATAAAACCCTTCAATTTCATCAAAATGGACTTGCAAATATTGGGCCTTATTTGGGTCTTCACATAGGAAGTGAGC